>JAMJFZ010002923.1:0-67124 GCA_026225945.1 Cricetomys ansorgei
CAAGAAAACAAGACCCTCTAAATTAACAGGAGAAAAGCTCATCTGAATTCACAGACACTGAAGCAGCATGCACATGCCCTACACAGGTCTGCACCAGGTCCACTGTTCTTCCAGTTTTAGTGTTTTTATGGGACTCTTGATCTTTTAAACAAGGAATCTGACTCTTAAGCCCCCTCTTGAGATCTTTTCCTTCTGTTGCTCTTTCTTGTCTGATTTTATGTGATAGTTTTTGTTTTACCTTATTATATTTTCCTTTTTATATTTAATAAATGATTGAATGAATGAATGTAAACCTAGTCGCTAGGGTAAAGATTAACAGAGGAAATGTCATTTATGCCTATTAGGAAAGGGAAAATTAGTTTTCTCCAAGGGAATGACACAGGGTATACCAACAACTCCAGGGAAGATGTGATGTTCAGGAATAGTGGACCAAAAATTTATGGACTTCACAGATAAACATTTATTAATTATACATGAATTTGATTATGTGTGTATTGTAAACAATATACTGTTATGGATAAGAAATCTTTTGTTGTTGGTTTTATTTCTCAGAATCAATCAGTATTAATTTAGAAAAGGATTACAAAGTGATGATAAAAATTCTTGACTTCACATATTTCGTTCTTATTTAGATATGTATATATTTTCTCACTACGATATATAGGTGTTCTATAGCTGAATAATTAAATCATGTTGCTATTCTATGACAATAACTACGTACTTTTACTATAATTCCAGTGGTTAAGTGATATCTAGTAATTCATTCAACAAGTTCTAATTGGACATGTCCTTTGGACATACCATTGTCTATAAAAGTATTGTTGAATATTTCCAGATGTCATAACAATTGTGTTTTCCCACAAGTATCCAATCATTGAAACAATACATGTAGTCTAGGATATACAACCACAATATTGGAACTAAGACTTCAAGTTTATTTAGTTTTTGTCAGTCATTAGGACAGACATATAATCGTTATATTGCACTACATAGTACTTTCTTCTCTGCCTGGATGAATTTCATTTGCCTTCTTATCTTATTTAAGAGAAGAATTTTCTCACATTTGAGATATTCTTTTCTGTTTTATTTCATACTACCATTTTAATATGATGGAGTATTGAGAATAAGAAAATAGAAACAAATCCCACAAATTACTAAAATGTCATGAAAATGAAGACCTGGTGTTGAGTGGAATCCTCAGTAAACAGAACATTCTTAGTTATATTTTCTGTTGCTGGACCAAAATATGATCAAAGCAACTTGTAAAATAGAATGGTTAATTAGGCTTCTAGTTTCAGAAGTTTGAATCCATGATGGCTGAGCAAAGGAACAACTGAGAGCTCACATATTGGTCTGCAACCATGAGCAAGAGAAAACACAGGGAATTATATACCATAAAGCCGAGCCCCCAGTGAGACACCTCCTCTAACAGGACCATATCTCCTAATCCTTCCCAAACAGTTCTACCAACTGGGACCCAAAGTTAACATATATGAGCCTGTGGTGGTCATTCTCATTCAAAGCACCACACGTATTCTGGTTCCTCATGTGGATTCTGACTACTTTAAAAAATGGGAAATAACTCTCACCTCCAGAGTAGGCAGAAGCCCAATTAGAAAAATGCCACTTGGAGAGAGAATTAAATAGGCACCTTAACTGAGTCAATAGTGATCCACACAGAACTGTGGGGCAGCTCTTCCAATGATTTAGGCTGAGGTTAATTTAATACATTGGCAGTATAGTATAGGGATAAAATCTTGGCAGAGGAATCTACAAGAGGATTTGGGACGATGCCTGGTTTTGCTCTCACTGGATATGGCACAATGGAAAAGAATGTCCTTTACTTACATGTGAAGCCAAAAGTCAAACAGAATAGCTAAAGATGGTAACCAACAAGACCCATTTCTGTGCTCAGTCCTTTCTGAATGAATCATTCTGACTCATCATTTTCTGTGATAAACTCTCTTGAGAATGAACAATTAGTGACACACTGTCAGACATAATAAGTGACAGTTTGGTGATTCAAGGGAACTTTTTTTCTAAATATTCAACTGGTAAATATGTGTGACACTGTGGGGTGTGTGTGTTGTGTGTGTGTGTGTGCTTGTGTGTTATATGTGTTTCTGTGTGTGTCTGTGTATCTCTGTCTAAAATCTTACCCTTATTCACTTATAATGAGTGTACTTGAGTACATTTAAGTCTGGAGGTCACAGATATGGTTCAATAGGTAAAGTGCTTGTTTCAAACATCAAGAATTTTGAAGTCAACTGTTATTTGAACCAAAGTTCTGGTTACTGAATGACAAACCAAACTAGTTTGGCATTTAAGGACTTTATCTTCAAAGCCCTTTTAGGGATGTGTAAGCTTTACTTTATGTAAACATAAGAAAATTAAATAAGTTGGTATATGTGAAAAAGGTCATCTCATTGTCTGAATAACAATTAGTGCTGTATGAATATGAGTTAAGAATCTAGAAAATGGAAAATAGGAAAAGCTGGTAGCAAGAAAGCAGAAGTTCATGCCAAGGACAACAGAAGTTCAGGTGAGACCAGAACTGACACAAAGACAGGTAAGAAAAAGGTCACAGTTCTTTTTTATCTTTAATAACAAAAAATGAACCCATGTATGAAGAAAATATAAGCAGTCTTTAGCTATTTTATTAAGCTATAGGTTTACTTGCCTAGGAACAGCATGGAGAATAAGAATAGTTATAGGATCAATTATGAGACGCTGGTGTTTATGGAAGCCAAAGAAACAGAAAATCTTACAAAGAAGTGCTTTCTGATGTGTGCTTGTTTGTTTAAGAGAATGAAAGATGAGGTTGATGATAAGGGAAAATAATTTATAAAAATCCATTACAAACTCCATAATTCATCCCTGCGTACATAAGCTAACCTGTGAAAAACCTTTTTCAAGGAACTCTTCACTTCTTTGTTCCTCAGTGAATAGATTAAGGAGTTCAGCATGGGTGAGACAATATTATTTAGTATTTGCAGCACAGCACCAAGCAAGGGTTTTCGTGTGTGCTGCAGGTAGATGATGATTACAGGTCCGTAGGCACAGAAGATGGCAGTGAGGTGGGCACTGCAGGTGGAGAATGCTTTCTGCCTACCTTCTGATGAACGTATTCTCAGAATGGCAACCCCAATGTGAGCATAAGAGACACAAACACTGAATAGAAGCAGCAGAGCCAGAAAGCCAACATTAATGGAACCACCTTCTGGGCCAGTGTGCTGTCAGTACAAGCTAGGGGTAAAACTGCATGAAGGTCACAGAAGAAGTAGTGTACTTGATTGGATGCACAGTAGACCAATTGAAAGGTACAATAAGTCAGAATGCTGGCATGAAGAAATCCCACTGTCCAAGGTAATGTTACCAAGCTAATACACACTCTGGGTTTCATAATGAGCACATATCTCAGTGGGTGACAGATGGCAACATAACGATCATAAGACATCACAGAATACAGACATCCCTCAGTAGCACCCAGAAGGTGATAGCAGAAGAGCTGGGCAGCACAACCTTTGTAAGAGATGGCTGGACTCTGGCCAGAGAGATAAAGTAGCATCTTGGGACAGGTTACTGATGGGAACAACATGTCAAAAATGGATAGAAGTCCCAAAAAGAAATACATGGGCATGTGAAGGGTAGATGAAGAAACAATTGCTGTAAAGATGAGTGAATTTCCAAGCAAGGTGAAGAAGTAGATGAATAAGAAGATGAAAAACAGTAAACTCTCCAGTCCTTGAGTTTGGGGAATTCCCAATAGAATGAACTCATCCAGCACTGTGTGATTCCCCATGGTCGAGGAAGCCTGTTTTGGATTTTACCAAATAATTGTGAAAACATGAATTCTGAGGTTGATAATAGTAATATATTAACTTTCATAAGTTTTTTTACTTAAAAGTATAAATGGTGATAATTCAAAATCATTTATGTGCTAGGAGAACATAATATAAATATTGACTTCAAATCTGGAGCTATATTTCCTCTCAAACATGAATGAGAACAAAGTAAACCTTGTCATCACAAAATAATAGATGACATAAGAAAACAGAGTTCCCAATACCAAACAGTGACATGGGTTAGCTAATTCCCATAATCCATTGTTCTAAATTAACAAAGAATGAAAATCTTCCAACCTGGAAGATTGTTCCTCCTCTTTCCTTGTAGAGCATTTTAAATTACTCAAGGGCATAATTCAGCAAATTAATATTCATCAAAGTTGAACTTGGAACCTTCACCTCTAATTTGAAGAATGCATTATCATGGAATACAATCTGTATAGTATTTACATTATTCTAATTATAGATATAGATGTAGATAGATAGATAGATAGATAAACAAACACATAGATAGATAGAGAGATCATATATGTAAACTAATTCTAACTCTAACTCTAATTCTACTGTCTCTTGCTGCTAAAATCTTCATTCCCATTACCTGTCTTTATCACAGCCTAGTTCTCACTTTCCTGCTTTCCCATCTTCAGCTTCTGAAACTAACTCCTGTGTCCTTGCCTAGTTAGCTTTAACTGACTTTTCCAATTGACACACTCTCTTAAAAAGCCCTCAAAGCTGTTCTCAGAAGTCAAAGTGGAGTGTAACCTTAAAGAAGGCTACACAGAATGCAAATCTTCTGAGCATTGCGTGCCACCCCAACACACACACACACACACACACACACACACACACACACATTTAATTGCCTCAAATTTGGCAGCTATTTTGCATTTTAAAAGTTTTAGATTTTAATGGTAATACATGCTTTGTGAAAAATGACTATGAGATGTATTGTACAATGTTAATAATCATAACAGCATCGAGTTTTGACTGCTAAGAGCACTGAAATAAAAATTAAACCTGGACTTCTTGTTTACAAAAAGTTTACAAATATTTTATTTACCAAAGAAATTAAGAAAAAATATTTAACTTGAGACAATGTTCTCAATAGGTATCAATACACAGTTTGCTAACTAAAGGAAGAATATTCTACAGAACACTTGTAGAATGTATTCTTCATTCATACATCTTCATACACTATTGTTCACAGTCACCAAGCCACATTTTAAAGGAAATGGGCAACGGAATATACTGATATCCAGAAAATACTGATGGGTATGTGTGATATAGTGCCTCTTGTAATACTTGCATTTCAAGTACCATTTTCTTGAGATACAGATTATATAGAAATTACCCAATCATCATTGCTATGGTGTCTAAGTTTGAATTCCTGTTCATTTTCTCTGATCTTACCTTATAACCAATAATTTGTATATGAAAATTTTGTCTTCACAAAACTTGGAAGTGACAAGTCAATATCATGAACATTCATAGATGATGTTCTGATGAGATTGAATCTGAGTCCAAGGTTTAGTAAATGCAAGGTTCCTATAATAAAGGTTGTGATTTGTAATCTAAATCCGACTTGGAACAGTGCATGTTGAAGAGTTGGAATTTAAGCATTTGGTCAACAGATCCCAAAGTCATCCCCAAGTGACAAGTTAAAAATTATTCATATTTGGACCATGTGTTCCAAGAAGAAATCATATCTATCATAGTTATTACTGTGCATCTATCACATCATATTTGGGTTGTTATGTATTTGATTGCTCACCAAAGTTTTGAGGTCTCAGAAATGATTACTTTTGGCCTGGAACCATATTCAGGACTTTGAAACAAAGAACTTCAGAGCCACAAAATCCAACTTTGGACCTCAGATTCCATACCTACTAGAGCATCTGATTCTTGAACAAGTAAAAAGCTGTCAGAATCTCAAACATCTTCAGAATTGCTGACAAGCAATCATTGTCTATTATTGAAAGACAAAATATAAAAGTGATAAGGTGGGTAAAGTGTAAAAGAAAGAGAACGGAATTTTCTGAAGAGGGCTACATGAGAACACTATTATGGAAAATTTTCATAACAACATGAAAAAAATTGTGAGTAGGAACTAGTGTAAAACATTCTGAAAATAGAAAAAAAAATCTCTTCATACAACCACAGAATGATTGATATGTTTATATTATTCACCTTCATTCTTGTGATAATCACATATACTAAATTATTGAAATATTAATGTAATTGTTCTAATTTTATGAAGTCTATAATGAATGTTTATTGTATTGAAGACATTGAATTTTGGGTATGTTGTGTTTCTTGTTGGAAGAAAGTTAATACTTTGTTTTTATTCCTAAAATACTTATTTCCAATTGAACATCATCTGGACTTGAATTCAGTCTGTTTATATGCAGGATTGTAGAGAAGAAATCGTTGTCACTTGTGTTCCTGTGTTCTGATTCAACAATCTCCATATAAACACATCTTTAAAGTTTTCAGGACAAATTCATTTAGTCTCAATGTTCAGAGATAACTAACAGAATAACCACTATATAGGTATAGGTATATGAATGGCTATGAATACATTTCATGGAAAAAAAAATCTTAGCTAAAAGGTATAGTAGAAATTGGAGTGTAATGAATGACATATGAACCATGAAAATATAAGGAACAATTAAGAGCAGAAAGTCATTGAAAATCATTATGATATGGAAAAATATTCTTGAAATCATTTAGTGTTTCTCTCTATAGGCATGCTTAATGTGTAGAGGTTATTCAGTTATACTTATTATAGGTGAACTCAGAGATTTGTTTCCTCAAATTCCTGTTAAAAATAAACATATGATATAACTTAAATATGATGGAGAATCCTTGTCTTCAGGCCAAGACAAGGGAATGTAATTAGAAAAGATGAGACTTTAAAGATGGACAGATTTGCTTTAAATACTAACCAGAAGACTGAGAGTAGAAGAATGTAGGAATGTTATTTACATCTTCACTCAAAGCAAGGGGGAAAAACACACTGGCTTAATATTGGCATAAATACCATGAAGTATGAATGTGTGTTTAGGAAATACCCTTTGTTCCCCATACAGATAACTGGATTTTGAACAGAAATATAGCAAGCAATGAGAAGATTAGGCACATAATCTTTAGTACCCTACATAGCCTACATGTGAGCGAGAACTCTCTCAAATTATTCCAAACACAGTAAAATATAAATGACACTAACAGCTGACATCATGATGTGCAAGGAGAACCATGAGCCGTGTTGCACCTCCTCCTAAGGTGCTGTATATAAGATTCATTGTAAGATTACATTTCAAACCAAAGAGAACACATGAGAAATACCTCAGGAAAATAGCACCATTGCAGACTGAGATGTTTGCCACTGTTTCATAACATTTTACCCTACGATTTCAAGAGTAATTTAAAAATGTAAAAACATAAAGTATCTCACCATTTCTGTACCCACCACCAGAGAAGCTCATAGGAATCACAAACACAAGGAAAATCAATTGATAGTTGTCATAGCAACTTACAGTGGTTCGGTAATAAAATAAAAATGATTGGTTTTCTAAAAGACAAAATTCAAACTTCAAGAATTTCCTAGGAAAGATAAAATATGGTACATTTAAAGTAACTCAAAGCAGAGTTGTAAAAAATCGATTTAAAATTCACCTCTCTCTCTCTCTCTCTCTCTCTCTCTCTCTCTCTGTCTCTCTCTCTCTCTCCCTCTGTGTGTCTGTGTGTGTGTGTGTGTGTGTGTGTGTGTGTGGTATATTTGTATGTATGCAGATTTCAGCCTATGTGTGCACATTTGGAGGCCAAGGATGAAAATCTGTTATCTTCTCTGTGTCTCCTCACATTAATTATTGAGACAGGGTCTCTCACTGACTCTGGAACTTGGTCTTTTCCCTAGATTGTATGGCTATCAAACCCTCAGGATCCACCTGTCACTGTGCTCCAACCACAGATGCTGGAGTTGCAGGGATGGACCACCACACTCAGTGTGCTGAGGATCAGGATTGCATCCTCATGCTTTAGCTCTGAGCACATTATCCACCAAGCCATCCTCCCAGCTAGCTATGACTTGTTTTTTCAGCACTACTTGGATTGAATAGATCCCAAGACACATTCAAAACAGCAACTTGGCTACTCTATAGTAATCTTCCATGTCCCCTAATGAATTTTGATAATTGGTGCAACATTTATAATGTTTAAATTCTGCTTCTCATCTTAAGCACGGAGAAAATTGTACACCACAAGCTGCAATCTAAATTCCACAGTTAAATTTGCCACTTTAAGCAGATTTTTAAGAATGCAATGCAATGCTATCACTACTTAAAGCAACACTGTGAGGGTAAAAAGGAAAGTTCATGCCAGACCACTGAATTTCCATCACTTTTTCTTCATTTTATTTCCATATGTGTCCCACAATACTGGTTCTTTTGACATGTACCACTACAATGTGCTTTCTGACCACATGGGATATTGATAAGAACATATGAGAGGCTGTTGTAAATCACACCTGATTTATAGTAGACATCCAGTAACTGAGTTTCATTAAAGTAGAAGAAAACTGACTTCACAGAGTTGTTGTAAAGTTTAATATGATGATGAAATGTTTTATGAACTGAATGATATTACACAGTTAAACCCATAGCTTCTTGGACTCTGTGGGAGTCCTTTACTAAAGCATTTGAGAAAGTGACTATACTGACATAAGAATAAATTTGCTAAGCCTGTATGAGATAACTGGGGGAGAAAGAGTGAGGCCTGGGGGTATATAACTAGAGGACAAACCTTTGAAAGTACTGTATTTTAGACAGTAAGAAAACAGGCAGACACTTATGAATGAATGTATTCATTTTTCAGAGAATTAACAAAACAATCCAGAGAATTTGTATCACTTACCTTTACTAAATCATTTTCTCCATTTGAAGGAAAATATTTAACTAAATTCTATATCTTCAATATTTTGTGCTAATGATCAATGATGAGAATACCATCCAGTAAAAGTTCTCATCCCTCCATTATGTGAGATATTGTGCGGTGCATGGACACTGGCTTTCACATTGATTCAGACAAAAGCCTGATATCAGGATGTTCTATCAATCCTTACATCTTATGACTTCAAATGCATGAAAAGCAAAACTTGAGAAGGAAGGAAAGCAGATTTGAACACTTACTTGGTCATAACAGCTCAATAAAGTATGCCATCTTTACTTTATTCCAAAAGTGATAGTGCTTTCCTCCAAAATGTTTCCTATAACATGATGTCAGTATTGGGCTTGAGTTTTTTAAATAAAGATAACAGTGGAGTTTTTTTAAGGATCATGCAGAGAAGAGGGTACTACAACCTACATGACAGGATGGTGTGTTGTTGGTGGAAGTGGAAGGATCTTCTGGGGATTTTACATGATGTCATGGTCCCTCTAGAACATCACTCATGTTCCAAATTCAAGAGCAAAACTCTTTTGAGCTCAGGGAGTGACTAAATACTTGTTGCAAAGTAGAATCTTGTAACAAAGATAATCCTTAGAGCAATTGATAAACATTGGGTAAATTCCTCCTGATATCCCACGTTCTCTTCTGGAGGAACGTCTCACTAGGCTATCTGTTCCCTGGGGACCTCTGCAATTTGCTGTGCCAAATCTATCAATTTTAATATTTACATTGTTCCTTTGTCTCCAGAGTCCTCTAATTTCCTGATGATTTTTAACTTATCATCAAGATCATAGCAGTTCTATGAGTAGTAATTATTAAAATGAATACCTATTGACATCAGTTTACTTGAGTTTCCTTTAGGTATAATGCATAGACCTGAAACAAATGCATACAGGTAGCTTCATATAGACTGAGCAGGTTGTATTTAGAGATATATATGAATATATATGTACACATACGTATTGACATACGCATTTAATAACAATGAAAATGAGGCCATGAATTTGAAAGAGAGCAAAGATAAGGGTGGATTTGGATGGAGGAAAGGGAAAGAGAAGATGATGTAATTATAGTCTCAAAAAGAAAAAAAGAGAAAAAAACAGGTGAATATCAATATTGGAGGATACTTAGTTCTATGAAATTATGAGGAGAAGCATTTGTATGGAAATAAGTAATCTAAAATATCCTCCATTCATTGTCTATTATTCTACATAAATTATGTACCACACACACGGTTCAGTCAAAAGGCACTTCTATAATATAGTCATAGAAGACTATCATGGACCTAAACTTTTTTTATTGCCTAGTGATGCCCTAGCTTAGAGTAATGCTTATATAAATAAGCCTACTGTACCACCTGTCATATATCGATATAGCAATAATGCTGTTAAATTTACCTTATTATACTTTGTGTCAGTGTTTTAGGATGAACTTCTTTTCTTTTGAAAACATAAAATTAATATGAAACAATACCCCGCGCTATGCCAAGAGGAGCTCCATTCACCCTGTGTTATGACATTCTTGACTACATCCCTGTGGAGTGAGGGATATCTATAACACCAGAGACATTGTACAATATCATGAAAAATGTGATAACATGTTTTAAAATATGTCCTTAGTGACAGTGTTTAGTTTTCTTTAAATATTTTATTAGCCAAAATTTTTCATTTCTAATTATTTGTTGGTCATTGAATATTTCCTCCCCTAATAGATAATTTCTCAGAGTTACATTTTTCTACCTTGTTACCATAGGCCAGTGTGTATCATCGCCCATTAAATATCAAAGAACAATAAAAACATGTGGACTAAGAGAATGAATTACGGCCTTCTCCATAAAAAACACTGGTTAACTTATCAAATATTTGAGATGCAAAAGAATGAACTTATCCATTTGGTTTGAATGTATTAAAAATGAATGCATTAATAAAATACATTCATGCTTCAGATCCAGGGGGTCTTCATGTAATTGTCCCTCAGACAACCAGAATCACATTGTGTTCCCGTATTCAGCTAGTTCCAAGCAACTGTTGCGTCTCCTCTGTGGCCAACTTTATGTCTTTGGCTTTTGTTCTTCCAGATCAAAGGATGAATTCTATTACCATCACCATCCTTAGAATTTTCCTGTCCAGATTCTTCATGTAAAGAGAAATTCCACACATGTGGAAGAGGACCATTTTTCCTTACAATTGTTTTGACATATTTAAAGCCCATTTCTCACAGCCACTCTCATGGCCACAGCCACTGCTCATATTGTTCTCCCTGATGAGGTGGGGGAGAGTATGGTCAGTGGTATTGAGGCATCAGGATGGATGGTGATGAGGGTAGAATAGAGTACAACAGTCTGGAATTCAACCAGGCCCTACACCAGAACACACTGCCAAACCTTAGGAGCATCCTGATTTTGAGCAACAATAATATAGCTCAGCAGAAGGTTGTCTCATTTTCTACACTAAGTCTACACACACAGGACTGTTCCCCAGGCTGCCAGACACTCTTGATGCCTTCACCACCCACCAGGCTAGTACTGCTGCTCCTGTGGCCTCAGCTGCCATTGTTATTACTCTCACTGACTGGTTGGGGAGAAAATGGTCTACATCACTATCTATAGGCTAGAAATCAAAAGGCTGAAGAAACAAGATGAACAGTGATGAGGGTAGGATGGTGTGCAACAATCTAGAGCTTCATCATGTCCTGCCCCTGGACATGCTGCCAAATATTAGGATCACCGTAAACTGAAGCAACAGCAAGATGTCCCAGATCAAGAATAATCCATCTTCATTGTTGAGTCTGCCCCCTTTTGGGAAAAGTTTTAAAAATTTAAAAATGTTCAAAATGCTTCAAAAATTCTTTATTTCTACAATACAAATTAACAAACACTACACCATAAAAACTATGTACAAGAGGGAAAACTACTGGGGATGCTAATGCACAGGACCAAATGAAACTAAACATCCGTCAAGCTTTTCACAATATCTGTGGACATCAGAAAGACATTTTAAGTGTTCAGTTATCTGGAATTTACTCAAAGCCTTCTGATCTCCTTTAAAAGACCTGGATCATTTCTCTGATTATGCTCTCCACAGCACACACAGCTTGTCTTCCAGGTTCTGCTTGGCTCTACTCCACTGCTGCTGCTGTTCTTGGTGGTTGTTCCATGGTACTGGCATCTTCAGAGCACTGGGCTCTTCTTTTGCAACTGGGCTGCATTTTTACCAATAAACTCTTATAGACTCTCTTCATGGTGCCAAGCCTCAGTTTCTTTACATGACCCCTTTAATTCTGGACTTCAACTACTACTAAGGCTGACCTTCACCAATAGCCTCTCTTAGCCTCTCACCATGTCAATCATCAGCTTTTCCCCACTGACTCCTTCATATCTTCAAAACCAATACCACCTGGGTGACACTTACAGTACCAAGTTCAGCTATCAGCGGGAGTTACAACCTTGGCCAGTTCTGGAAGACAGCTTCTGTGTACTGACCCTGAGGAAACACTTCCATATTTTAAGATAGATTCTGGTTTACAAGAAAAAGAACTGGTAACCTTCTCTGAAAGAAAGGGTCTCTTTTGGAGTGGAGTTATCATCATCATATCAGATGTGTATTATCAGGACTACCTCACCTCATCAGTATCTGGACAGGTCTGCAGAAAAAAAAAAATCAGAACAAAACAGACTCTGCGAGGTCTGGACCATTTATGGAGACCTGTATGATTTGGGTGAAATGTGGGAAAAATGTTGGTCAGAATAATCCTGTCCTCTGTGTTTGTGCTAGGTAAAAGGGATTACTGTGGTTAAGGCAACATAGCATACACCTTTAATCCCAACTCAGAGGACATTAGTAGCATACACCTGCAATCCAAGCTCAGAGGGAAATGGTGCCACAGCCTTTGATCCTGGATTTGGGATGTAAAGGAAGTCAGTAGAGGGAGAAGGCAGAGCTCAGTAGAGAAAAACAAATAGAAGAAGCAGAGTGTGGAAGCAGAGTTAAGAGAGAGAAGCAAGGTGGAAGAAGAGGAAGAAGCAGACAAGAAGCACAGATCTCAGGGAAAGTTCAGAAGAACAAACAAGATAGAATCAGATGGGAAGCAGACAAAAGGCAGAGCTCAGAAAGAGAAGCAGAGAGTTAGTTCAGTTAGGCAGTTTTAGTGCAGTCAGTTCACAGACATTTCAGTTCAGAAGAAGCCAAGAAGGACAGAGCTGGTCCAGAATAGAGAAAGCATAGTCAGAAGCAGATGGTTTACAATTTACAGTTTGGGGTTCATAATACAGCTCAGAGTGAAAAAAAAGGTAGGTCAGAGGACAGCTACTCAGAGTGGGCTCAGTCAGCTGTAAGTTTTGGAGGCTGAAACATTCTAAGTTTAGCTTCACAGATTACATTGTACAGAGGCTAAAGCCTTCTAGGTCTAGACTAAAGATTAAGTCTGGACAGAGGCTGAAACTCTCTAGGACTGGAGATTGAATTTGAAAAGAATAAACTGCTGTGCAAGTTTATTTTTAGTTGTGATTAAAGTAATTATTTTTGTGCACTGTTGGAAAAAGTGATACAAAGCCCTTGGCATTTTATATTGTCTTCAGGTGTTGGATTTATCTTGGAGGACGTTTTATTGCTTATGATCTGCACCTGAGGAGCTCTGCATGAATGAAAACACCTGATTTCAGATGCTCAGGGTTCCACTATGGACTCTGGCACTGGCCAGGATGATGGTTCCCTCTGATGACGTCTGGAAGGGTTTGAGGCTATTAATGAGCCTCCTTGTCCTGTTTGCTGAGCTGTCATATCAGCAAACTACTACAATAAACTGTCTTTTGCTATGAACCTACAAGAGTAAATATAATGAAATCAATGCTTACATCTATGTTTACAATCCTTATCGCATGTTTCAGTGGAAATGACACATCATTAGGAAGTCCATATTAGGGGCACACCATCAATGCCAGAAGCTTATGTACTTCTCTCTTATGGAAGTAGCTGCAAATTCTCCGTGTCTAAATAAGGATAAATGGAGAAAAGGAGAGATGGTGAGGCACCCTATTAATGCTGCCCAGGTGGGAACACTGTAAGTGTCCACTAAGCAGGAAGTCTCTAAAATGTCTTAAGGTTGTGTCAAACACCATTCTACTTTTACAGACAGTGTTGAATGAACCTTCCATATGACCTGGAGAAGTCCCATAATTGGATCTCAGAATTCTCCATCTAGGAAATGAGCCATTTTAAATATTTTATTTGTTTTTATATATACATAAGAGTATCTGCCTGCATGTACACTGTGCATTGCATGTGCTGGCTCCCCTGGGACTAAGTTATAGATGCTTGTGAGCCACTATATAAAAACTGGGACTTGCACCCTGATCCTCCAAAAGAAAATGAAGTGCTCATAACAACTGAGCCACATCATTAGCCCTATTCTCAATTCTTCACATGAATACCTGTGTGATTAAAATCCCATATCACATTCCTCTTACTTGGTCACTTTTATTTAGGTCTTAATATTAAAACAATTTGTATTGTCTCTTGTACTTCTTTCAAAGATACTGCCATGTGACTCACAAGTGTCCAAATGCAGAGAGTAAACACGTGACTGTGGAGGGTTTAACCCTCAATGAACATCTGTATCATCCTGTCTGCCCCACAATACCTATCACACTGCAACCAATGCTCAGAGGACAGAGAGAAATGTCAGAAAGTTTCTGAGAGCCAGAGGTCAGGGAGGACTACTGTAAGTCAGTGTCTTCCATCCATGACAGGGCCATTGTGCTCATGAACTCAAAGTAGTCAGTGTTACCTGTTCAAGACATGCCTGATCAAGCTACTCAGTATTTCAGCACACGTTGGAGATGAGCACACAGAGTCCAATCCCTACCTGGGGAATTTTGCAGTTGATAACTACTTGGAGTGGGGGAGTTAATTTTCTTAAGAATTTGTCTCTGGTAGACTGCCCATACTCTAATAGCTGACCATGCACCTATGCACATATAGGCAGCACTACCTGGATTTGATAGATTAACATAAAGTAATGGACGTGCTGTTGGGAGAGGGACCTGTTGCAAGGGTGAAGGAGAACAGAAAGTGAGAATGGGGAAGAGAATCAAAACATATTGCAAACATCTCTAAAATTTTCAAAGGATAAATTAAAAATATTATATATTTAAAAAGACATTACTCTGATTTATTTTTTTCTATGTTTAAGTGGATTTTTCTAAAAATATTTCATGAATCAAAAATTATGATTTTATATAAATATTTCACATGATATGACAATGAAGAGATAAATTTGGTGATTCCAGGTTGTGATTTACATGATTATTTTATCCACAGTGTCTAGAGCCTGGTCTTATGCTAATAATAGGCCCTAATAGCCCTGGAAGCTGTTCTGTGGCTTTGTAAACCTGACCACAAGGCAGCTTGCCTCTCCCTATTGTCACTGTATGTGACTACAATGCTCAACACAAACAAGGGCGGGTTTTCATGGAAATGCATATTTAGGAGCTGAAGGGGCACACCTGGAAGCAGGCACCTGGCTTGTTCAGGTTCCTGAGATGAGTCCTCTAGAAGCCCAGCTTTCTCCAGAAGGATCTACAGGAGACAGAGAAAAAAACAAAACAAAACACAAAACAAAACAAGCAAAAAACAAACAAACAACAAAAAAACAAACAAACTTGAAAGATCAGTTCTCCTTACCTGAGCATCAGGGTTTCTGAAAGCATCAGAAGGCTATTTTTTGGTCCTTCTGGCTAATCCTAATGACCATTTAAACACCCTCAGACTGGAGTTATAGCTCAATTTGTGCAAAAAGGATTGCCAGTTTGTACAAAATCCTGAGTTCCGTGTTAAATCCAGGCCAGGCTAAAGGCTGAGAATACCTCCTTAGTCTCATGTAATGCCATCCCTCTGACACCAGTGATATTTCTTATACCTCTTACATCACTTCCAAAAATCTATACTTAAAAAAAGGACTGTTTTCTACACCTGTTATTTTCATCTATTGGAAAAGTCTGAGAGCATTATAATGTCTCAGATCTGACCAGGAGCACAGAGGTAACAGCTAAGCACAGGGTAGGAGGGCAGTATGCCCAGGGGAAGTTCTTTCCCCGGGGTCAGGTAAAAGAATCTGGAGCAAGGGAATAGATTTTCCACTGACACCTGCAGGAAGGTTAGATCAGGAGACTCACTGAGGGGCAGCACCCCTTGAAGGAAGACTGGGTCTGCAGCAGAGATAACAAGATGTCAGTGGCCACTGCAGGAGGCTGAGAGAAGACAGAGGTAGAACAGGGTCCTCTACGATAAAACATTTACTTCCTGATTTCAACCTCAGAACAAATTTCTATCGCTGAGTATTTCACCCTCTTCTCTACCCTTCATCAGGCAGTTGTGGCAAATGTTTCTTCTGTCTCTCAAGATGGAGATTTCAATGGCCCTTGAGCTAGAGACTGGCTCCTGAGGTGACCACAGTCACAGTTAAGGATGGATCCTTAAACTGGATGTCACTTGTTGGCTGCAGTATCTGGGCAGCGAGGCAGATAGGCAGAGCTCATTATCTGGTCTGGTGGAATCAAAACCGAGGACTTAAAGTTGGCAGAGCAGATGTGACAGTTTGCTTGGAACTCAGTGAATCAAGGGGAATAACTAGGAGGCTGGCTATCTGAAAGATAATTACCTAAAATACAATTATGCAAAAATTATATGAACTATTATAGTCATTAAGGCACAAATGAATTTTAATTACATGTTCATTTGTGTTCTGTTCAAAGAGAAAAAAATCTGACTCTTTTCTTATAAAATATTCAGTGAACTAAATAATCAAGGATCTTATGGAGAAACATGTAATCCATTCTTGAGCAATATAGCTGGCTGTGAAACTTATGGAACAGAGCAGTGCTCTGGGTTTCTTAATCATGAGAATTTTCCAAGAAACTTGCCATAGACTTATTTGTGATGAACTTGCACAGCACAGATGGTGTGCATCAAATCAACTACCCTACAATAGCTCTTGATCCAATCAAGAGACATAGTAAATCAAGAGAATGAAGCTAGTGCGGAAGTACTGTGGCTTGCTATTTTGCACTTTCATTATATTTATAAACAGAAAAGCACATAAAACACTGAGAGCATAATATGGTATTATATAGACTAAACTTAGAAGCCAGTGTCAATATCAGCAACCATGCCTATGTGCATTTGCACATGCAAAGCTGTGCAGCTCTTGGTGCAGCAGGCTCTTTACAGAGAATTACTGTGAATACATGGAACACGAAGCTCTGACTCTACAGTGGCTAGGGCACAGCAGCGAACTACAAATTTTTAGCTCTAATACAGTCTTATGAGAGCTCATCCTAAATGTTTTCTGCTTGCTATTGATAAAAACCATATTTATGAGATACATGATCTTATGTTGTAAAGAAATTATTGAAGATTATTTGCAAAAATATATCGCTTTGTGATTTAGCATTCTTAGACATATTGTTAGAGATTTCCTAATGTTAATCTCTAATATCCCTTCCATCTTGTCATCCCCTCCCCTCTACAAGTGACTTTCTCAAATTCCTGTCCTTTCCAGTTGAAAATCTTTATTATATACTCTGTCTGTGGTTTCCCATCTTCTAGATCCTTCCAGATCTTCCCCACCTCCCCACCCATTGAACTCAATGCCTTCTCTCTCTCTCTTTTTGGAAAATAACTATACAAAAAAGCAAAAAACAGAGTTTTTTAAAATAATAATAATAACAACAGTGAAAAAGCACAAGAAATGCACAGACACATGGGCGTTCATGCACGTGTTCACACGTGCACACACACAAAAACAAATCCCATAAAAACACAAAATTGAAAACCATAGTAAACAAGCAAAAGACCAGTAAGACAAAAAAGAAAGTCCAAGCAAAGCAATGTGCAACAAAAACACTCTACAAAATACCTCTGAGTTCATTTTTTGATGGTTACCTAGTGTGGCACATGGAGCATGCCCTTAAATGTGGCTTACATACCAAACGAAATTCCATTGGGGAAAACTGATTTTCCTTTGCAAGCAGTTGTCAGTCGGAAACAGTTTCTCAGCTAGAGATGGGAGATCTTGTCCATTTTTGCCTTTCAGTGCCAGACTCAGTCTGGCAGGAACCTGTGCAAACACTCCCTGTGCACACTGCTGTGTCTCTATGAGTATATATGTGAGTCAGTCCCCTTGTGTCTGGAAGACACTGTTTCCTTGGTGTCGTCTTTCCCCTCAGGCTCTTACATTTCTCCTGTCTACTCTTCCACATAGCTCCCTTAGCCTCGATTATGGAGGAGGATTGGGGAAGATATCTCACCTAGGACTGAGTGTTCCAAGGTCTCTCACTCTCTGCACATTGTTCAGTTGTGGGTGGGAAAAGTTCATACATAGGCATAGGAAAACTCCCTCTCACAAATAGTATACTATACATTAACAAAGAAATAAACCAAAAAAAAAATATTTAGAGCCTAGTGCTAATAAAAGAGAACTTGCTTACATTGTGCTTGATTGTACACATGCAGTTGCATTTAAATGTCCCCAGTCAACTGGCTGAGGGTCCTTTGTCTTTACCTGGATAGACATGGAGGTAGGTATGGGGAAGCTTTTAAACGCTTGTAGAAGGTCTTCTGAGACACATGGACACCAACTTTTTCACTTTGCTCAGAACACCAGAATTCTAAACTCTAGGTAACTCCTGTGACCTCTAAAGGAACTTAGGCTAGTTCATTCCCTATATCTGAAGAGTAAGATACTCAACCTACCTACTGGGTCTCCATCTAACTATTGGGGTTGTTAGAGTTGTTTATAACTGTGAGCCAAGTGTGAGAAATTAGGCATGGTGTCTGATATCGATGTGTTCTGTAATTTGACAGTATACAGGAATCTTTTATGGGATGGCTTGAGAAAAGCTTTGCTAGCTGCCCTCTAATGATCTCAAGGCCCTATTCCTACTATCAGTCTCTTTTACTATTTTTGTCTTTATTTTCCCCTCTCTCTCTTATCCCATTCTCTCCTCCCTCCCTTTTTCTCTCTTCTTTCTGCCCATTTATGCATTTTGATATGTACATAAATATATATTATCAAATTATTAGAGAGATAGAGATATCTGACACTGTATTATAATCTGCTGAAAAGGGCCAAGACATTGTATTATGAATTGCCAGCACCATCAGTCATAATTATCTCACTTAGCACAGTCAACAAGATTTCCAAGTAGAGAAAAATTAAGTACCTAGCTTTGAGTTGTCTGAGCATCTTTCAGACAGTTTTGTGAATGTTGAAGGATCGTCATGAACTCTAGTCTCTGGACATTATAAGGATTTGCTAAAGTCCTAAGAAACTGATCACATGCAATTTTCTCTCACACATCAGAGCATGGACAATCTTCTTTCATTTAAAGTATTTCTCCTTCCAGACATGCTTCATGGTTAGAGCAATTTCCCTAGGGAATGCAGTGAATATTCAGTTGTAGTTCTCCCTTCTGAGGTAACACATGCTAGATGCCATCTTTATTAGTGGTTTAGTCATGGAGATACTAGAGATACTAGAGGTCATTTTTTTAATATAAATCACCAGTTTGTGAATAATTGTTTTATGGATGATAAATCTTCAATGTTATGGATAATTATTTCATAGATATTTCTTTTTATACATCCATATGTTTTGAACATGAAAACTGCTATGCTAATTATTCTTAGCCTTGGGTATTATATAGCATTTTGCTCATGCTTCCAGACTCCTGTTTCTGTTAAAAAGCTTGAATTAATACAATTCAGGAATAGCATCATTACAGCTGGGTTCCTGCAAAACTGCCTATTCAAGGTGCATAGGCCAATGTCTAGTTGGCCTTGATATTGCCATCTAGACTGTAACATTCTACACACTGATAATTCTATATCACTAATGCTCACAAGAGCATTTTGATTATCAGTATTAAATATTTTAGTATTACATTTACAACAGATAATATCTTCTTCCATCATTATCATCATCCATATATTCATTGTTACTTTTCATCAATTTCAGATTAATTTCTTATATGGTCTCACGTAAGTTACTGACTTACTTATGGGTTACACAGTATGGATGACTGAAGAAAATCTATCAGGCTCTGGACTGAAAGGTCCAAACCAAAACAAATACTGTGGCAGATTTTATTAAGGACAATCTGACTTTTATATCTTTATCAGAAACAGAACATATGCCAGAATCAATACAGTGATAATTACCAGGATATGATAATGTCTACAAGCTGTACAGAGTATACAAATTAATGTCCAATTGTCCTGTCAAACTTGTATGCTTCCTTGACTACTAAGGGAACATGTAGAGAAACAAAAAGTGGCCTGAATGCTCCACTGTCTGGGGGATTATATCAGTCTCTCAGAAACTGGGTACTTACTGGCCTAGAAGTCACCAACTCTAATCTGAAAAACCTATAACACATGGCTCTCAAGGCAGCTAGGTCAGGTCATCTCCACAGTCCCTTGAAACTGACAGAATGTTTTATTACAAGACAAGATGAAAGACAAAGTACTACAGATTTCTAAACCTGTGATTAGTCAAGATGACCCCGAAATCCAAATACCTTTCAGGTATTTTTCTCTATTTTCAAATGCAAAGCAAAGCTGTATGATTTACAAAAGATTTAAGAAATTTTTTCAAGGTAATCCAGGACTGTCTATATGTTTAGTAATCTAGAAACACTGTGATGAAACAAAATTCTAGATTCAGTTTATCATTCCTGTAACAATTCTAAATAATCACTGCAATTTAATAACTGACATGATTTTCTTTTACTACAAAAAAAAAAATATTGTTTTGAACAACCTGAATGAGACTAAGTAAATCTTAACTGAAAATAGAAACTCCATAGGAACAAATCATGAATGATTCAAGGCAAACAAAACAATGATCATTACCACAGGGAATAAGGAGGGAGAGACAAAGTGAAGTTATTCCAAGGTACAAATCATTAGCAATATTATACTAGTAAGCAATGGATATATTCTGTACATTACAGTGTATATAAAGAAAGATATTATATTGTTCAGTGAAAACTTAAGGTATATCTCATGTTAAGCTTTCTGTTAAAGAATAAGGAGATATAAAGAAAACTTCAGAGTGATACATGTACTAACTTCCTTGATCATGGTGTTATGATCATAGGGTTTGTAGATTTCCAAACTACTCAAATTACATTTGACTGAATATTTAGAGTTCATTGTACATATACTCTACTTTTATAAAAGCATTAACAATTAAAACCATTCTCCTATCCTTTTGGCATTTTGCTGATGACTGATTCACCTATAAGGGTCATCAGATAAGGCTAAGACAGATCCTAGTGGAGAGGTTGTTTGGAATTCTCAGTTGAGGTCAAAGGCATGAAAACACAATGGTAGTTAGAATGGGAAGCAAGAGGAGGATTTAAGAGTGTCAGAATCAGACTTCAGCAGATGATATTGGTCACACACAGTAGGTCAGGATTACACCAGTGCTGTCAGTGCCACACTTATTAAGTAAGAGAAAATAGAGCTTCAGTGATGAGAACCAATAGTTCTTGATATAGTCTGTGACAGGAAAGAAAGACAGAAATAGTCACCTGGCCAAAGAAGAGAGTCAAAAAACCTGAAGGTTTATTTGTGTCAGTCCATTTGATGCTTGTATAAGACATTTCGGGTAATACAAAAGCATCAGATAGTATTTGACTATGTCTCTGGAAGCCAAAGCTCTAAAATTAATATAAAATGTGGGCCTTTTGAGAAATGGAAGCTGATGGACAGAAAGCATACACACTGTAGACTGTAGACAGCAGAATTTATTCTTACTTTGGGAACACGCACAAAATAATAGATTAGTGTTATAATCACATGATTCTACTGGTGTTCATAGGAATTGCGCTTCAAAGTTCCACATCTCAATATTTTATGTCAGAGTTTTAGTATCCAGCACTTGAAATCAGGGAATGCATTCCATCCATAGCAATATGGGAGATCAGTTTCTTTAATAGGAGTAAAAATAGTATATGTGTTAAAAATCAAAAAAAGTTTTATATGAGATAATCAGTAAACTGCCAGTTCTGCAGTTAGTATTCTGCTTCATTGTGTTGCAGCTATATCAATATCCAGACATTCTTTAAGCGTTTCCAGTAAGATATGGAACTCATCAAGGATTGGAGGTGGTAGTCTTCAGCAGGGGATGGACAACTAAAGAGTTAGAAGCAAACAGATATTAGTGAGCAAGTTTCTAGAGACCTAACTTAAATGTCTTTTCAATTTATGTCTTTTAAAGTCCAATTGTTTATTGTAATATTTTAAGCAAGTTGTAGAGAATTTTTCCATGGAAACATGTGCATTGATTATAAAGACTCTCATAAGACTCATAAAGGCTCATCAGACTCTCTCTAACTCTGCCCAGATCAACTTCCTACTCTCCTACCCTCTCCAACTTACTGTGCTCTTTTTATTTTTTTCAATAGCCCACTGAGTTCAATTCGTGTTTTATATTGACTCTTGGGTGTGTGGTCATCCACTGGAACTTGGTCAACTTTGCAGTGCCCACACTCTTAAGAAAAACTACCTCTACCTTCCCTAGAAGCTCTCAACTGTCAATAACTCCTCACTTAGGATTCAGCACTCATTATGCCCACCCCAGTCATCCTAGAAGGTTGGCTGATTTGATCTTATGCGGGTATTGTGCAGGCAACCACAGCTACTGTGAGTCCATGAGTGCAGTACTCTGGTCACATGTAGAGACACTATTTTCCCCAGGCTTCCCTTATGTCCAGCTTTCAGAATCCTTTTTGCCACCTCTTCCATGACAGTCTCTGAGCTTTATTGGAACATTTGGTTTGTGATATAGCTATTCCATGTGTTCCTGAGCACTACAGAGGCACTTATTCTCCACAATTTAAACAGTAGTGAGTTCTGTATTAAACATCAGCTACATAAAGAAACATCTTTGATGAGGTCTGAGAGCTGCACTAATCTGGGATACAGAGTTTGGAATTTATATGGTGGTTTGATATTTTGTCTATTTAGAAAAATAATAGCAGGGGGTTAACTGCTGGGGCAAGTGAGGTTACCAAACAAGTGATTTTTGGTCTAATTTGTAGGTATATGTTTTCTTCTGTGGAACAGGCCTTAATTCCAACCAGAAAGAACTTAGTACCTCCCATAACATCCATGCAACCATCATACCTGTGGACATATCTTTCCTTGTCTGATCTAGAGTTATGAAAGACTTGTGATGACCATTCTCCCTGTGCTAGCTAGTTTTCTGTCAACTTGACACAAGCCACGGTCATTTGGGAGTAGGGATCTCTGTTAGGTGTCCTATTTGGTCAACCCTGTCATACATTTTCATGACTGATGATTGATTTGGAAAGACACAGCTCACTGTAGGTGAAGGTACTCCTAGGCTTGAGGTCCTGGGAGCTATAAGAAAGCAGGATGAGCAAGCCATAAGAAGAAAACAAGTAAGTTCCATTTCTACAAAGTCTGTGCTCTAGTTTTCTTCAAGTTCCTGCTCCAGCTTCCTGCCCTAGATGGTGGATTTATAAAAACTGTAAGATGAAGGCAGCTTTTGCTCATTGCATTTAGCACAGCAACAGAAATCCTAACTAAAACACTCCACAAGCCACCTACACAGTATATCTGGCACGGTGAAAGCTAGCCAGTAGGAAGAAGGCTTTCTGGTCAGTATTGACTTTATTTTGCCATGTTCTGGATCCAAATTGGGTGGTGTCTTCAGCAATAGAGTATTACCATCATGCTCTGGTGGGCAAAAAAAGAGCAGTGTCAATTGCCTTTATCATGGGCAGTGGCAAAAGTACAGCTTTACTATTTTGTACAACAACCTCAGTTTTGGCATTTCATCTAAGAGGGATTACCCACTTGAATATTGCCACAATGTTACTCTTGCTCATTCTTGTAGTTTTTAAGGCTTCATCTTTTGCATTTGATTCCAGGACTTATTTTGAATTAACTTTGGTATATTATATAAGTAAGGCTTACATATTAATTACAAATACCTATCTACTTATCTGCCTATCATTTGATGAAAAAAAATCTGCCTCCATTGAACTTTAAAGCAACCTTTACACCACTCTAATTCTACATAGAAGTAACTTTATTCCTGGGTGACCAGTTATACTCCATTAATTTGTATATCTATATTTATGACATTACTATATAATCTTGATAATTTTAATATGCACTACGTTTAAAATGGAAAAATGTGAGACTTTAAAGTTCATTACTGTCATTCAAGCTTCTGATTATTCTGGGACCCATACATATTTATGGGGATTTTATGGTCCATAGGTCAACAATTGGATTTTGATAGGAATTGAACTGAATTTGAAGTTCAAATTAGGAAGTATTACAATTTTTATATATTTAATCTTTTTAATTTAATTCTTCTTCTCTCATACAATACATTCCAATTCTAGCCTTCACTCCCTCCTTTCCTCCCAGCTACACCAGCTCACCTCTCCCCCAGATCGAACCCCCTACTTCCCCTCAAAAAGAACAAGCCTCTCAGCAGAACCAATAGAACAGGTGTATAACCTGATGGAACTAGGCCAGGCACCAGCCCCTACATCAAGGCTGGATGAGGCAGCTCAGTAGGAGAAAAAGGGTTCCAAGGACAAATAAAAAGGATTCATATGTATGGGATGTTTCCATTTATGTAAGTCCTCAGTCTTTTTTCAGTAATGGTCAATAATTCTAAAGTGTGATGTCTTATATTGCTTTCAAGTTATTCATGAGTATTTAATCACTTTTCATAGCATGTATATTCACTGTGTGACTGTTGAGTTTTCCTAATGTTCTTACTGACGTTTAAAACTACCTCTAAGTAGTTTTTAATAGATTAGTTGGAATTTCTACATACAATATTATGATATGTAAAAGTAGAAACAGCCTTATTTATTACTCTACAGTTATGGATATTTAATTGCATTTTTGCTGAGTTGTTCTCTAGCTCTTCTGCTACAGATTGAAAACAATTGCCAGGAGTGCTCATCTTGCTTTGTATTTTAATGTACAGTGGAAGTGTTTCATTTCTTCACCATCAAGTTAGTACTAGCCTTGGGGTTTTGCAGATGCCATGGGGGAAATACTTCTCTACAGAGGCTTTAGGAAGGTCATAGATAATGCATGAAATGTTCTTAGCAAACGCCAAGTTGTGTGTGCTCCTGGGACTCTCATGAGCGGGTGTGAGCGCGCTTTTGTAGGATAGAGTGGGGAATTTACTCAGAAACAATGATATGTGTCCAATTAAGATGATTGCTGATATGTGATTATTTGGGAATAGGAAGTCTCAGGGCAGGGTTATATCCACAGGTTCAGATGTATAGAGAGAATTATACACCAGAGAGACAATAAGAGTGTCACAGAGGGGATGGAATAGAAAATTTTAATTGTTCTTACCCCTCCCCATCAGTCTACTATGCTCACTCTAATGATAAAAATTCTTGAGAGACTATATATATATATGTGTGTGTATATGGACTATATATATACATATACGTATAAATTTGTATGTACATCACCTTTTCTGTATCAAAACCCCATGTAACCTTATTCCAGCAAGTTGTTTGAAAAGTTAAGACATGAATCATAGCACTTGATTCATAATATATGAACTACTTAGAACTTGAAATCTGTGCCCTTATCCCCTGAATAAAAGAGAGTTGAAAGGTTTTATTTTGAACTATCTTTACCTATTACAGAACTGTTTCATTTGAAGGTCTCTGGCTCTCAAGCTTACACAGAACTGGGACAGAAGTTTCCAAGTAGAGAAAAGGTGAGCACCTGAATTCAGTTTCTCCTAGCACCATTCCATCTCAGAATGAGACAGACTGTCTGAGATCCATTCTCTAGAAAATATAGAAAAGTAGCTGAAAATAGTCACTCACGGTTTGAAGAGACATATGAAAAGATTTGAAAAATTAAGTTTAAACATAACATTTTCCAGGTGTATTCTTTGGTAAGATGGATTTTTATGTTAACAGAAAATGGGTCTAATTGATTGCACTATTTCCTCTGAGGCAACATAATAAAGGAAATCCCCTTTTGTGATACTGGACAGACAGATACTGAGTATAACTAACTTCAATATAAACATTCAATTTTCCTGGATAAGTTTAATTTAGAATGCTTTATCTAAAATACATCTCCAAATTAGCACAAGTCACCAATGAACTCTTTATTTTATTTTCCTATCTCTTCCCTCATTTAGACACATTGTTTGTCTCAATCAAACATTTATACTCTTGATGTGTTTTGATGATTTTTTTAGATCCATATATAGTGAAATGAAAACTTGACTGTGAATATCATGCAATCAAGCAGTCTGCCTCCCTCTCCCCTTCTAGACTGTAGTAGTCTGAGCAGTGGGGGCTTTGTATTATGTCTCTCTATACTGAAAACCCAAAATATCATTTCTGTTTGCAACCATTGAATAGTTTTTACTATCAGTTCACACTCACATCCAAACAATATCTTTCTGGAGCAGTATCATCATGGAATTATTTGTTATTATTTTCTATAAATTTTACAATACTTCTGTATATGATTATTAGCTAACTTCTTGATAAAACGCTCTTTTCAAGACAACCTTCTAACTCTAAGACAGATTTTAGATGTTCCCTGGGTTCATACAGCTATGAGATATTTTCCTCTGTTTTCAGAAATAAAGCATAACTGTGTCATGTACATAGATGATTATAGAGATTAAACAAAGCTTTCATCAGGATAATGCAGAATCATTTAATAGTTTGTATGTGAATCTGTTAATATAATAACATTTTAAAATCTAGATACAGTTTCATGGTTTCACCATTGTTGTGTAGCATTATTAAATTCTTTTAAAATAATGCAATCTTGTGTTATTCTCCAAAGGAAATCATACAGTTGCAGTCAACATGAGCGAACTTGGAAAATACTATACAAACTGACATAAGCCAGGCACAAAAGGAAAAGCACTGAATTATCATACTTAAATACAGTAAGTATTACAATAAAACCCATAGAAAACAATACAAAAATGCAGCTGGGTGGTTGTGGGACACCTTTAATCCCAGCACTCAGGAGACAGGGACAGGCAGATCTCCGTGAGTTTGAGGCCAGCCTGGTCTCCAGAGTTCCAGGAGAGCCAGTCTCAAAAATAACAACAAAAATGCTTACCATAGGATTAAAGGCAGATTTTATCAATGTAAATACACTATAAAAGTTGAAACGATAAATTATAAATACATTCTGTGCAACATAGTTCTTGTTAAAAATTTGGCATTTGTATAATCAAATCTTAGGAGGGTAAGTCTCAAATTAAACATTCTGAACACACAAAATCTAACAGTACACAAGGAGTTTTGGGGAGATGTTTTATATATTTACTACCCTGATTATTGTGGTTTCATGAGTGTTTGAAAGTGCACAAACTGAACAAATTAAACATATTAAATACTTAACGTTTGTTGCATGTCACTTCTATCTCTGTAACACTTAAGAGAAAAAAACTGATAACTCACTCATCTCTACGATGTATCAGATAAGGTAGGCTAAGACAGCTGATACAGGGGAGGATGTTTGGAATTCTCCACCAAGTCAAAGTCATGTAACATGAAGGTGCTGTTAGAGGAGCAGAACAGAAAGATTTACGAGGACATGTCAGAATTCAGGGTAATTAATCAGTTGGGATGGCCCAGACATCCATGACTAGTATCAAGTCTTCCATGACATAGTAAGACATAATAGAGCTTGTGTGATAAGAACATTTGTTTCCAAGCATATCCTTGCCAGAGGCAGGGAACAGAGGAAAAGCTAGTCAAATGGCCAGTGAAAACAGTCAAAACTACAGAATCATGTGTTATAGTACATGTCCTCATGTGCTTTGTGCTGCAATGACAGAATGTCACATCATATAATGGTTAGTATATAGTGACAAAAAGTCACTTTAGCTCAGTCTGCTGAGGCTGGGAGGTTGAAGTTCTGGAAGGCTCCTCTGGCCTGGTGTTTAATTGCTGACTCTTGGTGCTTTTAGACTCTTCTCAGATAGAAGACACAGAAGAAGGGCTCTACCTTGTCTGTCTTTAATTCCTATTGTGTTGAGAGTTAGAAGGCATTACGTTTTCATTATTTTGAACAATAGGGAGAAACACACCTGTGATAGTATTAACTAATGAAGCAAGACAACAGGTGCTGTTGACTGTGGAACAGAAAATTCCCCGATTTTGAGAAAACTTGGATATTCAATATAAAGTAAGAGACAAATACTAGATGGGAAGGTAGAAATGTAGCAGGTTGCTGTAGAACGTTTCTCCTGGTCAGAAAACTTCTGTACTCTAACTTGGTATGGCATATTATAAAATTTGCATTCTTCAATGTAATTCAGTATTTTCAATGTATCCATTGATTATACAATTATCACCATGCTGTATTGTGAAACATCTTCATATCCATTCTAAGTAAAACCCTGTAACTATGAGCAGTCACTCTAGTCCTGCCTTCCCATCCTATAGTACCTCACAGACACCTAGTTGTCTGTAGGATTGACCTGTTCTTGAGACTTCAGATAAATGCACCCTGGCAATCTGTTGCCTTCAACGATTGGTTCCTTTCAATTACAGTGTTTCAGGATCTTCAAAGACATGATCTATTCTGGGACATTAAGCCTCTTTATTACAGAATAGTGTTCCATCTTATGAATAAAATTTATTTGTCCACTCATTCGTATATCAACAAATGGGTGCTTTATAAACTTATGATGTCATAGCTCTTCAGCTTAACCACTCCTGTACAAACTTTTGTGTGAATGTACATTTTCAATTCTTATGAGTGTATCCCCAGACTAAAATTGCTTGGCCACATGATAACTCCATTTTTTTTAAATTTTAAAGTGTTTCAACTTGTTTTCCCAATAGTTTGTACCATTTTAAAACACCACCAAAGATGTATGAGGATTTCATTTTTTATACCTTGTAATACTTACAGCTTTCATTATAATCATCTTGATCAATGTGAAATTGTATTTCCTTGTGGTTGTGATTTGAATTTCCTTAATAACAAATGATAAAGCACAGTATTTCCAATGCTGTTGACCATGTGTGTATCTCCAATAGAAAATGGATGTCCCCATATTCTGCCCAATTTAAATTGTATTATTTACACTTTTAATTGCCAAAATGCATTAGTTTTTCATGTACATTAATAAAAATTTGTTTCCTGGATATTTTATTTGAATATTCTTCCATGCCGTATATCATTTTTTCAGACTTAATATAATGTTCAATTAACAAATTTTGATTGATAGCATCTGATTTTAGCATCCTTTCTAAGAAAGACTACCAAATCCAATTTGTAAAAAATTGGTTGTGTTCTCCTTCAATAATAATACATAATATTATTCATAATAATCTCTATCTCCTATGTTTTGTTCAGATAGTCCATTTTGAGTTAACTTGATTTAATGGTATGCAAAGGAGCCACATATTAATAAGTATCTATTTAATTATGTCTTTGCCATATAATTAAAATAAACTATTTCCACATTTACTTATCATAAAATTTTTATCCTCAAAACTTGTAAGTTTGCTTCTAGGATATAAAATTCATTCCATTGATTGGCACATCTATATTTACTTCATTACTACACTATTAAAATTATTACAATATTGTAGTGAGATTCACGAGGGGAGAGACTTAAGTCTTCATTCTCCTATTTCAAGTTAGTTCTGGATTTCTTGGGTCACAAAATTTTCATGGAAGTATAATGATTCATGAGCAAGTAATTAAATAAAAAACAGGAGTTGATATGGATATTACTGAGTTTAGAGATTGATCACAAAAGTATATCCATTGTCACAAAGTTAGTTTCTTTGACTCATAAGGATGGAAGTCTTCCTTTTTTCTGTGTGTTTTTAATTCATTTCCATAGAACTTTGCAGTTCTAAGTGCAATGTCTTATATTTCTTTCATTTAATGTACATATTAGAAAATTATAATTTTCATTACATTTCTAATGAATATCATAGTTGTTGAGATTAACTTTTGATCTTCTCTTCTAACATTTTCTGACCATTTAAATGTTTTTTCAAATTACTTTATATACTAATTAGAATTTTCTATACAGAATATTATGTCATTAAGAAGTAAAAATAGTCCCATTACTTCCTTTATAATTAGAAGTACTTAATACCCAGTGTCTTGCTTACTTTGTTCTGACTATAATCTACTTTACAATATTAAACAAATATCCTAACAAATTGCTTCATTCATTAATATATGGAGAAAGTTTTTCAGGAGTATTGTTTGAAGGATGACGTTGATATTTTAATATTCAATAATACTTGAAAGAAAGACATGAAAATTTGTTAGAAAACTTCATCAAAGTTTTTAATATCTGTTCCTTAGCTATTCCTAGAACACACATAGACATAGAATATATATCACATGTTAAAGTATTTAATTAGTAACATACATGAGAGCTGCTGGAAAGAGATGTCAGAATTAAAAGAATTGAATTCAATGTCACATATCAAGGGAAGATAAGTAAGCAAAATTTTTCTCACTTCCTACATAGGGTGAAATGGTAGAGGGAAATCACTCCACAGTAATTGAGTTCATCCTCGCTGGATTAACAGATCAACCAGAGCTGAAGGTCCCCCTCTTCCTTTTCTTCCTTGGAATCTACCTACTCACAGTGCTGGGGAACCTTGGGCATGATCATCCTGATCATGCTCAGCTCCCACCTGCACACCCCCATGTACTTCTTCCTCAGCAGCCTGTCCTTCATTGACCTCTGTTATTCCACAGTTATGACTCCCAAGATGCTGGTGCACTTTGTGATAGAGAAGAATATCATCTCTTATCAGGAATGTATGACTCAGCTTTATTTCTTCCTTGTTTTTGTTATATCTGAGTGTCACATGTTGGCTGCAATGGCATATGACCGCTATGTTGCCATTTGTAGTCCTCTGCTCTATACTGTCACCATGTCTTATCAAGTCTGTTCCTGGATGGTAGGTGGGGTTTATGGCATGGGCTTCATTGGTGCAGCAGTTCATACTCTCTGCATGCTAAGAGTGGTTTTCTGTAAGGATAATATAATCAATCATTACTTCTGTGATCTTTTCCCATTGATGGAGCTTGCCTGCTCTAGTACTTTTGTTAATGAGGTAGTACTCCTTTGCCTCAGTGCTTTCAATATCTTTATTCCAACCCTGACCATCCTGGGTTCTTATGTCTTCATCATTGCTAGCATCCTCCGGATCAAATCCACTGAGGGCAGATTCAAAGCCTTCAGTACATGTAGCTCCCACTTCTTTGCCGTTGCAGTCTTCTTTGGTTCCCTGGCATTCATGTACCTGCAGCCCTTCTCAGTCAGTTCCAAAGACAAAGACAAGGTATCCTCTGTGTTTTATACTACTGTTGTACCCATGCTGAACCCAATGATATACAGCCTGAGGAATAGGGATGTCAAATTTGCTCTAAATAAGTTATTTCAAAAACAGAAGTTCCATACATAAAAAAAAAAGTTTACATAGCAAAAATAGCATGATTTTACAACCAATAAATTTTGTTTTCTGACCTCATCCAATTAAGCTCCAAGGAAGGAACTTTAATCTATGGTAAATAGCATCATCCACATGGGAAATTTTCAGTGTCTCTTGTGGATCCACCTTATACATCTTCTCCCAAAGACTGCAACAACAGCAGCAGCACTATAGCTTTTCTGGTCTTTCTTTAGAATAGATTTTCCTAAAATAAGATACATCCTCATTGCTTTAGAACCTTCTAGACTACAATTCCCATGAGCTTCAATGCCTTCAAATAAGATACATTAGGGTGGATAGCATTGAAATTTCCAAATAACACATGGTGCCTTGATCCCTGTATTAATCTATATTCAGAAGCACAGCACTGGAGCCTGTATTCCTCTTTTCCCAGCTTTAACTTTTAAACCTGACAATCTTACATCTATGATTTCAACTAAATCTAGTAGTAGACACAGAACATTCGTGGCTTTCTCTGGCTTGCCTTCAAATATATGACAACACACCTTTCTGCCATGTCTCCTCCACCTCATCCTGTAACACCAGCACTAGAAACAAGGGAACATATTTTTTTCTGAAAACAGAGATGAATAAATGCCTTTGTTTTCCTATGACTTTTGTCTTCTCTTCATATTATATTTTCTGCTATTCCATAAAACTCTATGCATGTACAACTATCACATGTATTGTTTGTTACATGATATGTGGGTGACTTACCACATACCAGTACAAAATAATACATAAAATCAAAAGTTTTCACAATTGAAAAGAACATAAATAGTTCTAAGTGTGAGTTCCCAAATAGAACTAAGTGTAAGTTCCCAAATTCCATTTTTCTTAACACCATTACACCTTATATGTGTCAGATCATCATGAACTCTGATCTCCAGAAATTATAAGAATATACTCACAGTAGCTGAAAATATTATTCATATTCTACAGTGATACCTCAGAAATCAGACAATTATCTCCTTTCTATTTCAAGCCAGACTTTTTCTAGTCATGCTTAATGATCCTCTTAGTCATTGTTAACACAAAAAAGAACTCATTACCTGCATCTTGTAGCATAGGGAAAAAATGCATACTTGATTTTCATTGGTCATGTAGGTTATGAAGATATTCCCTGTAAATAACCTTCATAGAAATGTGCTATTTCCATAGATAATTTTTGTTTCTAAATTTCTGGTACAGAATACACCCTCAAAAATAACAGAGCTCACCAAGTAGTATTAATCTTGTTTTCTGGTTGTTGCTTTTTTCACTTACTTTGGATTCCCTACTTGCTTTAATAAATCATATAAACATATTTGTGTATTTTGGTGATTTTTGTAAACCAAATAATTTTAACATGACAAACTATTGCTCCTTTGCTGTTAAACTACGAATATTTTACAAATTTGTTTGTATTATCCAAACAGACTCCTAAAAATTCTTCCTTGACGATCCTTGGTTAGTATTACAGTAGCTGTGCTTCTGTGGACCTGCCAATCATGACATTTATCCTATGGTCAACACTGCTAAATTTTTCTAAATTGTACTTCACTTTCTAAGAAACCTGGACTCTACATGATGTATCTCTCATCTCTATCCTGAATACCCACAAGGCATTTCTATGGGGTGGGTATCTTTACCAACTGAACCATCTTACTGACCCATGTTTGCAATCTTTACACACTTACTAAAGTATATCTGATAAAACTATAATATATACTAAAGTATTATATTGATTGTTCCTTTTACATACATTAGAAAGAAATGTTTATGACACTCAGCAAAGTGAATCTGGATTGGTAAAGTTAACTGGTGTTTGTAAAAATAATGGCCACTGGAGGAGGCCTTTTTAGTAAGGACTGTGTCAACTGACTAACACTCTTAGGGGCTCACAGAGACTGAAGCCACAGACAAGAAACCTGCAGGATCCCATAAGTACATTTTATGGCTGTCTGGGTTGGAGATCTTGAAAACTCCCACAGACTGGAGTTGGTATGGGTGTGTCTCTGACCCTTTTACTGGCCCTTGAGAGCCTTTTGCTCCTGCTAGGCTGCCTGGCCCACCCTATATGTAGGGATTGGTGCTGGCCTTATTCCATCTTGTTATGCCTTGCCCTGATTGCTCTATAACAATAGGGGGACAGTTATTTCCTGGTGAGAAGCAGGGTAGAGATGTTTGTGTGTGGTGATGGGAGTTAGATCTGGAGGAAAGCAGAGATGAGGGAAGGGAGGAGGGAAAGTCCAAATGTATTGTATAAGTTGATTGTGAGAAGACAGGAAAAAAAATCTACTGGCTGCTCTGTGAACAACAAACTCTCCTCCACCTGATTCTCGCACCTGCAACCATGCTTAAGGCCTAGAAAGCAGAAGTGATTTTCAGATGCTGTTCTGATTGCAATAAAACTTGAGATCAATAGGGAGAAAACTGTAAATATTTCAAATCACAAAGCACAGAGTCTGAATTCTTTGGAAGATAGATAGTAGAAAAATATTTTTTCACAAATTTTTTATGACAAATTAATGACCTGTTGCCATGCAGGTTTAAAACTCACTCTGTAACCCAGGCTGTTCTCCTGTGCACAGTCCCCACTATTCGTCTTTCTGATGGGGCAGATTAGAGGCATGTGTCACCATGACCAGTCATACATTTCTTTAATTGGTCATCACTTTAAGTGAAGCACTAGAATTTCAGAGTGGGGATGAAGTGGCTCAAAGGCTAAGAGAGATCAACATACAGGAGAGAAAGAGGCAGGTGTGGTAGTGCACCTGTAACCCTGATGCTGGGAAAGAGATGGGAGGACCACAAGGTGGTAGGTATGGCCAGCTAGCCAAGTTCTAGATTCAGGGAGACACCTAGTCTTAAGGAAATAAAGAGGACAGCAATACAGGTCACTGGTGTCCTATGGCCTCTGCATGAGCATGCATGCATGTGTGCACATGCCCACACATATGTACACATATGCAGACAACACACACAGACATTCATAAGGGAAAATGAGAAGAAATGCACATTTCAGACACCTGGAATTGGCTTGAAAAAATTGTAGTATATGTAAGCTTGACGTTAATATTACAAATGCATTGCAAATATGCTATAAATAATTAAATTATTCAACTAAAACCCAATAGAGGAACATAACTAAACAGAAACGCCTAAAGATGTAGAGACACAGAAAATACATTAAAATGGTCTGGGATTTTTTTTTCTTCCTCTCCCTCTTCCTTCTTTCTTTTCTTCTTCTTTTACTTCCCTGCCTTCCTACCTTTCTTCATTCTTTCCTTCCTTCTTTTTCTCCTTTCAGCCAAGTAAATGGGCAGCATTTTCCAGTATTCACTTTTTATTTCAGAATAATCTTATATTTACAGAAAGATTGACAAGATTGTCAAAAGGTGTTACATGGTACGCTATTTTGCCTCATGCTGGCATCAAAATGGCACACACTCATCAAAGCTAAGCAGCCATAAGTCAGTGTGCATCTTTCAATATCAGAGAAGCTTCTTTAACAGATGCACATACAGATCTACAGTAGTTGTGATGCAGACAGTATCGCAGAGTGCTGAGTCCTAAGTAGAACAACCATAGTAAACGCCCCTCCAAATGCTCAGGTATCACTGCAGAAGAGAAAACAGGAATTCTTCTGTATCGAGGATTTACCTCTTACCCTTTATTCATCTTTTTCTTTACTTACACATGTCTACGTGGATGCATGAACACTAGTGTTTGCTCTGTTTAATTTCCACTATCAGTGCATTTATATATTCTTAAAGTTATTCAAGTTTTGACATTTTGACATTAGAAGTCATTTTTCTACTGTACCTGAGTCCCTTTGACAATTCCCATTATAATATTCCAGTATTTCTTTGCTTCTTGGCACTAAAAGGTGTTCCACATATCTTGAATACATCTGACATGGGAACAATATTATCCATTTATCTAAGAATCTCTGCTTACTCTTAGTGAAGAAGAGGAGAGGAAGGCTAGCACTCCCATGTGAGCTGTGTGTGCACTGTGCTATTTTGTTATCATTGCTTCTAATCTCTGGGCAGACTTGATTAGGAGTCAAGGTACATGGGAACACCTTTTATACAGATATTATCTGTAATTCATATGTGTGTATCTGTCATGAATTGAAAATAACTTATAATGATGTTGTATACTCTCAGTTAGTACCATATTATATTCTCTGTTAGAATACTCAATTAGGGTTCACTTTGGAAATATCCATTTGTAGGCTGGAGCCTTTCACTAGAGGAAACTTCACTGCCATCACCATTGCCTATGGATTATTGGCTCATTCCTACTTTTCAGTTATTATAAAGCAGTTACAGATTTTTCCGCCTGTATCCTTATGAAAACAACTGCCCAAACAATTCTATAGAGTGAATTGACTACTATATAGATCATTTTATCTTTAATCTTACAATTAATACTTATTTTCCAACTTACATCAGCATGTTCATCTTCAACCCTTACACTGGTGTTATATTTTTAAATGTCACAAACAATAAAAAAAAGTATAAGTAACAACATTTTTAAAATGTATTCCTAAGATTTTATCTTACTTCAATTTATGAATATAAGTCTCTGTATGCGTGTGTACTATGTGGGTGCCCATGAAGGCCAAAAGAGGATGTCAGATTTTCTGGAGCTAAAATGACAGGCTGAGCTGCCTGACTTGGGTTCTGGGAGGTGAACTCAAGGTCTCTGCAAGAGCAGCGTGTGTTCTTAGTAGCTGAGCTATTGCTCCAGCCCCTAGGTGGCAACATTTAATAACAATCACAAATCATTTCCTATTTCTCCAAACCCTACAAAAACTGAAAAACACTGAACTTGTGTTCTCCAGTATTTCAGAAACTATTTCTAAATTGGAAATTGTTATAAAACCTCCTGCCACCCTATCTCAAGGCCTTCAGTTCTAGGCCTTAAATTAATCATTACTACAATCTCAAAAAAGGCACTCATGGGAATTAATGAGAGTGTCATAAGAAGGATAATAAAGGAATATTTAATTGTTCTTGTCTCACAGTACTTCATCCCTTGTGGAAAGAAACCTTGAGAGAATTTCCTTTTATATATATTTATAATAAAAACTCAGTATGAAATGCTATGTGCTACTAACATCATTCAGGTAAGTACCTTGGGAAGCTTGGAGGGCAATCAGAATACTGGATTTGTATGTGCACACAAACAACTCAGACGAGGTGGTGCATTCTGATCCCCTAAATATAAGAAAGCCTGCGTCTTTATTTGGATTATCAGCGTCACCAAATGAAGGAAGAGTTCACATAAGAGGCACCGGGCCTACAGTTCCCACCTCACAGTGAGACAAAGAAAAAGTGAGTGTGTGACTTTTGTTTCTCCTCACACCACTCCAGCTCAGAATTCAGAATTTTAGAGGCCATCATCAACTCTAGGACACAGACACTGTCAAAATTGCTTCACACTGGCTGATAGTGATCACTCATATTTTCCAATAACACATCAAAAGTCAGGAAGGATATGATGATCATTTCATATTTCTGTCTAAAATTATTCCATCTTATGTTTAATGATTTTGTTTATTTATTTATTTATTTATTTATTTATTTATTTATTTATTTATTTATTTAGTGTTTTTGAGACAGGGTTTCTCTGTTGTAACTCTGGCTATTCTGGAAAGCACTCTGCAGACCAGGATGGCCTTGAACTCACAGCAATATGCCTGCCTCTGCCTCCCAAGTGCTGGGATTAAAGGCATGTGCTCCCTGGCCTGCTTAATGAGTTTTGATGTTGCAAAATGCATTTAAAGCAACAGACAGTAAATGTAATATTCTAATTTGTTACTGGTGATACAGATACAAGGTATAAATTACTTTTATGTGAACAATCAGTTTTAGTAGATAATTTAAATTTACAAAACACTGTTCTTAAATCCACATACAAATCAATATGGTTCATCCAGTGCTGTCTAACTTGTGTGCCTATCATTTTTGCCATGTTGGATTCCCTGTTTCTTTTTTTAAAAATATCTTTAAAATGATTAATTTACATTGATATTGCTATAACTTCTTACTATGACTAGAAAACGTGCTATAGTAATACTTGTAATCATTGAATATTTTGCAGAATTAAATTACTTCCGTTAATCCTGCTAGACTTGGTTTCTATTTAAAAAAGTACAGATTGACCCTATTTGGGGCCTGGACTTTAGCAGCCATGCTCCTGCGGATCTCTCATCATAGTGTCCCACTGGTCTAACCCCATCTCCCACTCTGTATTGGAGCAGGTTGAGGAGCAGAGATCTTGTCTCCTCCATATTCCTATCTTGAATCCTCAGTAAGCATTCCTTCTTATAATGATTAAATTATTTTAGTATCAGTTTGCATTCATATACAAGTAATATCATCTTGAAATATTGAAATTAATTAGATATTAATTATTATAGCCTACACATTTCATAATTTTGTGCATGGTATCAGCTAAGTTGTTTATAAAATGAATCTTCAAGACAAGCTGGAATATAAATTCCTACAGAATTTACTATTCCTACAGAATAATAACTCAAAATTTAAACCCTAAGACTATTTTAGATGTATCCTGGGTCTATATAACTAGGAGATACTGTTGTCTGTTTTCAGGGACAAGCATAACTGTGTGATTTGCATCAGGTGGCTGTGGAGATGTAGCAAATTCAATCAAGATAACACAGAATTATTTAAACAACTTATTATATTAGCCCAGCAAGACTAAAGTGAAACAATGACTCTAGTTATGCCTTAGCTTAATACATTTGTTATGAGTCATCATCACATTCTCAAAAAATAACAAAATGTTTATTTTGCCAACGTAACCTTATTTCAAATGACATGCATAAACTCAGAGGGCATGACGCAACGTGAAAAAAAATCCAAAAAGGAGAAATGCTGAGTTATTTTGCATATATATGATAAGTACAAAAGTCAAATCTAAAGAAAATGACATATGGGTGATTCCTGGAATCTGAGAGATGGGAGACACAGGGAGGACCTGTGCAATTAGTACTAATTCTTACTAATTTTAAATGCATAAAGTATTATTCTTTGTATAGTACAATGCTTGTAGTTTATAGCAAGGCTTTGTTCTTAGAGCTTAAGGTAGATCTCCTCTCAATGAACATTCTGAAAACAATTAAAGAAAGCAAGCAAAAAAATGACCAAAAAATCTTTGGTAGAGGATATATATATTGATTACCTAGATTAATGGTTCTCAACCTTCTGAATGCTTCCACCCTTTAATATAGTTCCTCATGTTCTGATCCCCTAACCTAAAAATATGTTCATTTCCAATTTTATAACTGCATAGAAAATTTTCATTTCTAACTTTACAAGTGCATATGGAAATGAAATTATTTTCATTTTAAACTTTATAACTGTAACTTTGCTAATGAGCAGTGTCTCAGTTCCTAAGACCATCAGAAATACGCGTTATCCTATAGTCGCCACCCACAAGTTGAGGACTGCTATCCTACATTGTGGTGACAATGTCATATGATCTGAATATGCATGAACTAATCAAATTATGTACATTTAATGTACATGGTTCATTTGATGCAATTTCTACTCAATGGCATTCTTAAGACATATACAAATAAACATTATTTCCTTAAAATATTTAGGTATTTTGATGATGACCCATTAATCTCTAAAATTCATCAGACAAAGTCTAAGGAACTGATACAAGGAGGTTGCTTGTAATTCTCAGCCAAATTCAAAAGCATGCAACTAGACAGACAGCATTAGCAGAGTAGAATATGATGCTGCACAGTAGAACTAAGAGATTTTGTCATAAACAGACTTGGGTTAATTTAATTGACAGTAATGGGTCAGGACCCCTGATTGCTGTCAAAGCCACAAAGACTTTGCAAGACATAATTCAGATCTTGTGAGTATGAATAGTGTTTCCTGGGACAGCTTATGAGGGGCAAGCATGACAGAAAAACAGTCATCTGGTCTGTAAAACGCTTAGAATTGCTGAATGATGTTTCTTAGTCTGCCATATGCTGTTTTAACACAGTACTACATTCTAAAATAGGCAGTATATAATAATCAGAAATTCATTTGGCTCTAGTCCTTGGGCACTTGAATACCCAATGTCAGAGGGCACATCATATTGTGGTAGGCAAGGAAAGACACAGGTATACACCCTAGAGCACGAGAGCATTCCATATTATGTTAGGCAAGAACAAGTATGACAACTAACTTAATTTCATCTTATTAAATGGATGATCTTATAAAGTGGTCTCTTTAAAGGTTTCACTTCTCCACAGTATTACATTGGAGATTAAATTCCTAATACAACTTTGAGGGGACACAGTCCATCCATACCTATGCATGGATATAAAATCTTTTAATAGAGTTAACAGTATGTGATGTATTAAAGTTAATGCAAGATTTTGTGAATAATGACTAGAAAATATCAATTAAAATTAAGCTTTATTATGAATCTATGACATTAACCTCTAGACATTTTTCAAGCTTTTTCTAGTAAAGTATAGAATTGACCCAGAATTGGAGATGGTAATTCTTGGCAAGAGATGGCTAAATGGGGAGTTAGAAGTTAGCAGATATGAGGCAAGTTATTCTTTTGATTCTTTTTTTATAATCTATTCAACCCTCTTTTTTGCCAGTCCCACTCAATAGTTCATTTTTTATTTTTCTTTTTGCCACTCATAAACTAATATAAATATAACATTTAAAATTATGTGTCTTATGTCTTTAATTCATTATCAGTTAACAGTTTAAGAAGTCTGGGGTTGGTAAGATTGTATTGTTGGTAGACACACTTGCTACATAAACCTGAAGAACTGAGTAAGGACCCCCAGAATCCACTAAAAAGCCAGAAATAGTAGTATCTGTAATCCAGGCATCTCTCTTTAGAGACAGAACAAAGTTAGAAGAAGCTACGGAGGCTAAAGGGACACGTTAGCCTTGGATTGTCCTGGCAAGTGATACTGCTTGAGAATATAAAACAGCAAGGAGTCACACCTGAAGGTTGTCCCCTGATCTCTATTTGCACATCATGGCTCACACATGCCTGTACAAACACACACACACACACACACACACACACAAACACACACACACACACACACACACACACATGCACCAATATCCACACAAAGAAAAACCTATGTTTTCTTGTTTATGTAATATAGAGACAAATACACTCAGTGATTGTTCTAGCATATGAGTCATCAAAGTACTTTCAGTTACTTATGGGAGAGAGACATATCACAGCCCAGGAAAACTCTACTTGCCATATTTGGCATGAGTTTTCAGGAATTGATTAGAATAGCTTCCAGGAGGGTAACAAAGAATCAGGTTATGGTAGACAGCACATGTTAGTGCCAATTTGTCGTGTAAATACATTGTGACAAAAATATATTTTAAATACACATTTTCCATTAAACATTTCAGTGTGTTTAGTTTATTCATGGAATTATACAGACAACATCACGATCTATAGTAGAGTATTTCATCATCATCCACCCAACTAAAGCCTTATTACCACAAGCAGTCATCTAAGTGCTTTCCCACAACACTTGACAGAGCGTTCTTTCTCTCTGCATGAATTGGCCTATTCTGAACATTTACCATAAACTGGGTTTTATGAAACATGGCCTCCCATGTCTGGTTCATTTCATTTACCATGCTTCAGACTCACAATGTGACAACTCTCTGACTACAGTCATCTTTGTGGTCAAAGCACACAGTACCTAACCATTCATCACTGAATGGACATTTGGTGGGTTCCAACCACTGCCTATCATAAGCACATTTCAATATTTTCAGTTCTAGAGGGTATGTCTTGTATCTAGCATGAAATTGTTTGGCATATGGTAACACAACATTTATTATTTTTAAAGCAAGATGTTTTTCAAATATTGTACATTATTTTAAAATATCAGGAAAAATATATGAGAATGCTAATTTCTTCATTCCTTTGACAAGCACAATTTTTTGCATTGTAACTTTCCCAATTAGTATGAAATGCTATCGCATCCCCAGTGGTTTTAATTTGAAGTTCCTTAATAGCCATTGAGACAGAAATTTTCAGGTGATTGTTGGCCATGTGTGCACAATCAATGGAGGTATGACTACACACATCTTCTAACCATTATACATTACGTGTCCTTTTAGTGATAATGTTGTGTGACTTCTGTATGTACACGACCAGTATTTCTTGTTCAAATATATGCCTTGAAATTTTTTTCTCATTCTGTGTGACATTTTTCAAGTTATACATTTTGTTTTTTAAAGTGGTTTTTATTTTTAACAATGCTCAGTCTACCTATTTTATATGATTGTCTCTTTTTTGAGTTTCTTACATAAAAAATATCATCAACTCCAAACTTGCAAGGATTAAGTCTTGTGGGTTTTTATTTTATTATTGTTGTAAATAGGCTCTTACATTTGTTTCCAGCACCCATCTTAAATTTATTTTATTGTTTAAAGGGAGCTGTCCAGTTTTCTCAGTTTATATGTTGAAAAATTATTATCTCTACTGAAATGTCATAAAATCTTTACACTGAATTAATTCTTTCCTGATTTCTGTCAATAGAACGTCAATTTCATTTCATCTGTTCTTAAGTCAATATAACCCCATCTTGATATTGTGACACTTAAACTATTTTCAAGTTGGAAAAGGGAAAATTTCCAACATTATTCCTCTCTTTTAAATTTTCTGTGATTTTCCTTGGCCCCAAACCTTCTTTAGGTAATATGTAGCCTTTGGGTCAGTACCTTCAACACTAGAGCTGTGATTTCACAGCATTGCACTGAATTTGAATGAAATTTTAGAATTTTTTTCATTTTCACAATGTTGAATCTTTTAATTCCCTTTACATAGTTCTTGGATTCTTTTCAATTCCTTGTGATTCGATGTACAATGTCTTACATGTCTCTCATTACTAATAAAAATTTTACAACTTTCTATAATTTAAATAAGTTTTATGATTCTTGAGTTTTCTTATCAATCTGATTTTCCACTGCTTCACTCACTTTATACACTAGTTCAATATATATACAATTAGTTTGCATACCACTTAGAATTTTCTCTACTTACGAAAAGACAAAAAGTCTTGTTTGCATTACACATAAAATTGTCTTCTTTTTATTTTTTGATTAATTGCCAAAATGAAAACCTCTGATTCAAAACAGAATGGAAGTGCAAGGAGTTTATATTTTGCTTGTATATTAAATTACTGTATGGGATTTCCAGTAGTATTTGTTGGGGTATCTTACTGATGATACATATTTTAATAGGAAATCATCATACGTAGAGTAGATGAGAGTATTATAAGTCTGGAATATTGAGTTCTCAGGAAACAAAAACAAAGCAATCATATCTGTTACTCAAGAGTTTAGGGCAAAGTATGAGCAAACTCTTCTGCAATAGAACACAGATGGATGTAAATGACTTAGGTCTACCTATAATTTGTTTACATGCTCTTTATTTTGGGAGATGTCAAAATCTTTGCCATTTAACATACATAAGTCATTATCAGAGACAATTTGGAAATACCTGTTCTAAAAAGAAACTTAAAATATATATTACACTTCCATGTATAGAGAGACAATAAATATCTAACTGCTATGTTTTCACATACTAAATAGAACTCCCAGGAAGAAATGGCAGAAAGTAATCAATCCACAGTAACTGAGTTCATCATTGCTGGGTTAACAGATCAACCAGAGCTGCAGCTGCCCCTCTTCTTCTTCTTCCTTGGAATCTATCTGCTCACGGTGCTGGGGAACCTGGGCATGGTCATCCTGATCCTGCTCAGTTCCCACCTGCACACCCCCATGTACTTCTTCCTCAGCAATCTGTCCTTCATTGACCTTTGTTATTCCACAGTTATCACCCCCAAGATGCTGGTGAACTTTGTTTCAGAGAAGAATGTCATCTCCTACCAGGAATGTATGACTCAGCTCTATTTCTTCATTGCTTTTGTTGTATCTGAGTGTCACATGTTGGCTGCAATGGCATATGACCGCTATGTTGCCATTTGTAGTCCTCTGCTCTATAATGTCACCATGTCTTACCAAGTCTGTTCCAGGATGGTAGGTGGAGTGTATAGCATGGGCTTCTTTTGTGCTGCTGTTCATACTCTCTGCATGCTAAGAGTGGTTTTCTGTAAGGATAATATAATCAATCATTACTTCTGTGATCTTTTCCCATTGATGGAGCTTGCCTGCTCTAGTACTTTTGTCAATGAAGTAGTACTCCTTTGCCTCAGTGCTTTCAATATGTTTATTCCTACCCTGACCATCCTGGGTTCTTATGTCTTCATCATTGCTAGCATCCTCCGGATCAAATCCACTGAGGGCAGATTCAAAGCCTTCAGTACATGTAGCTCCCACTTCTCTGCTGTTGCAGTCTTCTTTGGTTCCCTGGCATTCATGTACCTACAGCCCTTCTCTGTCAGCTCCAAAGACAAAGGCAAGGTGTCCTCTGTGTTTTATACTACTGTTGTACCCATGCTGAACCCAATGATCTACAGCCTTAGGAATAGGGATGTCAAACTTGCTCTAAATAAGTTATTTCAAAAACAAAAGTTCCATACATAAAGAAATGCTTACATAGCAAAATCGTATGATTGTATAACCAACAAATTTTATTTCTAACCTCATTCAATGAAGCTCCTAAGAAGGAACTTCTGTTCTGTGTGAAATTTCATCATGACCTAAGAAAGTTTCAATATGCCTTATTGATCCACCTTATACATCTTCTCCCAAGGACTGCAGCAGCAGCAGCAGCAGCAATACTGTGCCTTTCTGGTCTTTCTTTAAAATAGATTCTCCTAAAGTAAGGTATTATCTCATTTCCTTAGAACCTTCTAGACTTTACAATTCCCATGAGTATCAAGGCCTTCAAACAAGTTACATTAAGTCGGCAAACATGGATATTTCCAAATAACACATGGTACTTTGATCCCTGAATTAATTTTTATCCAGAAGCACAGCACTGGAGCCTGTATTCCTCTTTTCCCAGTGTTAAATTTTAAGCCTGATAACTTTGCATCTATTATTTCTACTGAACTCTGTAGCAGGAACAGAACATCAGTGGTTTTCTCTTTGGCTTGCCTTCAAATATATGAAAAGACACCTTTCTGCCATGTCTCCTCCACCTCATCTTGTTACACAAAACTAGAAACAATGGAACATTTTGTTTTCTGAAAACAGGGATGAATAAATGCCTTTGTTTTCCTATAATTTTGGCTTCTCTTCATGTTATCTTTTCTGTTATTCCATAAAACTCTATGTATGTACAATCATCCCATGTGTGGTTTCTTGCATGGTATGTGGATGACTTACCACATGACAGCACAAAATAATACGTATAATCAAAAGTTTTCATAACTGAACAGAGCATAAATAAAATAGAAATTTCCAAGGAGAAGTTCCAACTATGATTTCCTAAATTCCATTTCTCCCAGCACCATTACACCCTAGATGTGTCTGACCATCATGAACTCTGCTCTCCAGAAATTATAAGAATAGAGTCACAGTAGCTAAAAATACTACTCATAACCTACAGTGGTACCTCAGAAATCATGCAAGTATTTTCTTCCTATTTCAAGCCAGACATTTTCTAGGCATGCATAATGATCCTCTTAGTCATTGTTAACACAAAAAATAACTCATTATCTGCATCTTGTAGCACAGGAAAAAAGGCATACTTGACTTGCATTGGTCATGTATATCATGTAGATATTACCTATAAATAACCTTCATGCAAATCTGCTATTATTATAGATAGTATTTGTTTTGAAACCTCTGCCATAGAATACAACCTCAAAGTAACAGAACTCACCAGGTATTATTAGTCTTGTTTTCTGGTTGTTGCTGTTTTTCTTTTGTTTTCTTTTGGATAGCCTACTTGCTTTAATAAATCATGTAAACATATTTGTGGTGATGGGGGTTAGGTCTGGAGGAAAGGGGAGATGAAGGAAGGAGGGAGAGTTGGGGTGTATTGTATAAATTGAATGTGAGAATACAATAAAAACAACTACTGGCTGCTCTGTGAACAACAGACTCTCCTCCACCTCATTCTCGCACCTGCAACCATGCTTAAGGCCTAGAAAGCAGAAATGATTTTCAGACGCTGTTCTGATTGCAATAAAACTTGAGATCAATAGAGAGAAAACTGTAAATATTTCAAATCACAAAGCACAGAGTCTGAATTCTTTGGAATATAGATAGTAGAAAAATATTTTTTCACAAATTTTTTATGACAAATTAATGACCTGTTGCCATGCAGGTTTAAAACTCACTCTGTAACCCAGGCTGTTCTCCTGTGCACAGTCCCCACTATTCGTCTTTCTGTTGGGGCAGATTAGAGGCATGTGTCACCATGACCAGTCATACATTTCTTTAATTGGTCATCACTTTAAGTGAAGCACTAGAATTTCAGAGTGGGGATGAAGTGGCTCAAAGGCTAAGAGAGATCAACATACAGGAGAGGAAAGAGGCAGGTGTGGTAGTGCACCTGTAACCCTGATGCTGGGAAAGAGATGGGAGGACCACAAGGTGGTAGGTATGGCCAGCTAGCCAAGTTCTAGATTCAGGGAGACACCTAGTCTTAAGGAAATAAAGAGGACAGCAATACAGGTCACTGGTGTCCTATGGCCTCTGCATGAGCATGCATGCATGTGTGCACATGCCCACACATATGTACACATATGCAGACAACACACACAGACATTCATAAGGGAAAATGAGAAGAAATGCACATTTCAGACACCTGGAATTGGCTTGAAAAAATTGTAGTATATGTAAGCTTGACGTTAATATTACAAATGCATTGCAAATATGCTATAAATAATTAAATTATTCAACTAAAACCCAATAGAGGAACATAACTAAACAGAAACGCCTAAAGATGTAGAGACACAGAAAATACATTAAAATGGTCTGGGATTTTTTTTTCTTCCTCTCCCTCTTCCTTCTTTCTTTTCTTCTTCTTTTACTTCCCTGCCTTCCTACCTTTCTTCATTCTTTCCTTCCTTCTTTTTCTCCTTTCAGCCAAGTAAATGGGCAGCATTTTCCAGTATTCACTTTTTATTTCAGAATAATCTTATATTTACAGAAAGATTGACAAGATTGTCAAAAGGTGTTACATGGTACGCTATTTTGCCTCATGCTGGCATCAAAATGGCACACACTCATCAAAGCTAAGCAGCCATAAGTCAGTGTGCATCTTTCAATATCAGAGAAGCTTCTTTAACAGATGCACATACAGATCTACAGTAGTTGTGATGCAGACAGTATCGCAGAGTGCTGAGTCCTAAGTAGAACAACCATAGTAAACGCCCCTCCAAATGCTCAGGTATCACTGCAGAAGAGAAAAGAGGAATTCTTCTGTATCGAGGATTTACCTCTTACCCTTTATTCATCTTTTTCTTTACTTACACATGTCTACGTGGATGCATGAACACTAGTGTTTGCTCTGTTTAATTTCCACTATCAGTGCATTTATATATTCTTAAAGTTATTCAAGTTTTGACATTTTGACATTAGAAGTCATTTTTCTACTGTACCTGAGTCCCTTTGACAATTCCCATTATAATATTCCAGCATTTCTTTGCTTCTTGGCACTAAAAGGTGTTCCACATATCTTGAATACATCTGACATGGGAACAATATTATCCATTTATCTAAGAATCTCTGCTTACTCTTAGTGAAGAAGAGGAGAGGAAGGCTAGCACTCCCATGTGAGCTGTGTGTGCATTGTGCTATTTTGTTATCATCGCTTCTAATCTCTAGGCAGACTTGATTAGGAGTCAAGGTACATGGGAACACCTTTTATACAGCTATTATCTGTAATTCATATGTGTGTATCTGTCATGAGCTGAAAATAACTTATAATGATGTTCTATAGTCTCAATTAGTACCATACGTTTCACTTTGGAAATATCCATTGGTTGGCTGGAGCCTTCCACTTCAGGACACTTGACTGACATCATCCACTGCCTATGGATTATGTGCCCATTCTTAGTTTTCAGTTATGGTAGAGTAGTTACAGAATTTTCAACCTGTATCCTTTTGAAAACAACCACCTCAATAATTCTACAAACTAGAGTGAAGTGACAATTATATACTTCATTTTATCTTTGATTCTACAAATAGTACTTATTTCCCAACTTACATCAGCATGTTCGTCTCCAGCCTTTTTACTGGGGTTGTATTTTAAAATGTCATCAGCAATAAGAAAATTTATAAGGTATAACATTTTAAAATATTTTCTTAAGATTTTATTTGACTTCAATTTATAAATATAAGTCTGCATCCATGTGTACTGATGTGTGGGTGCTCATGGATGCCAAAAGAGGGCATCAGAATATCTAGACTTAAAATGACAGGCTGAGCTGCCTGACATGGGAGCTGTGAGGTGCACTCAGGTCCTCTGCAGGAGCAGCAGTCTTAATAGCTGAGCTATTGCTCCAGCCCCTAGGTGGCAACATTTAATAACAATCACAAATCATTTCCTATTTCCCCAAGCTCTAAGAAAACTGAAAAAGACTAAACGTGTGTTTCTCCAGTATTTCAGAAACTATTTCTAAATTGGAAATTGTTATGAAGCCTCCTATAACCCTATCTCTAGGCCTTAAGTACTAGCCCTTAAAATAATCATTACTACAATCCCCCCAAAAAAAGTACTCATGGGAATTAATGAGTGTGTCAAAAGAAGGATAATAAGGGAAATCTTAATTGTTCTTGTCTCACAGTACTTCATCCCTTGTGGAAAGAAACCTTGAGAGAATTTCCTTTTATATATATTTATAATAAAAACTCAGTATGAAATGCTATGTGCTACTAACATCATTCAGGTAAGTACCTTGGGAAGCTTGGAGGGCAATCAGAATACTGGATTTGTATGTGCACACAAACAACTCAGACGAGATGGTGCATTCTGATCCCCTAAAAATAAGAAAGCCTGCGTCTTTATTTGGATTATCAGCGTCACCAAATGAAGGAAGAGTTCACATAAGAGGCACCGGGCCTACAGTTCCCACCTCACAGTGAGACAAAGAAAAAGTGAGTGTGTGACTTTTGTTTCTCCTCACACCACTCCAGCTCAGAATTCAGAATTTTAGAGGCCATCATCAACTCTAGGACACAGACACTGTCAAAATTGCTTCACACTGGCTGATAGTGATCACTCATATTTTCCAATAACACATCAAAAGCCAGGAAGGATATGATGATCATTTCATATTTCTGTCTAAAATTATTCCATCTTATGTTTAATGAGTTTGTTTGTTTGTTTGTTTATTTATTTATTTATTTATTTATTTAGTGTTTTTGAGACAGGGTTTCTCTGTTGTAACTCTGGCTATTCTGGAAAGCACTCTGCAGACCAGGATGGCCTTGAACTCACAGCAATATGCCTGCCTCTGCCTCCCAAGTGCTGGGATTAAAGGCATGTGCTCCCTGGCCTGCTTAATGAGTTTTGATGTTGCAAAATGCATTTAAAGCAACAGACAGTAAATGTAATGCTAATTTGTTACTGGTGATACAGATACAAGGTATAAATTACTTTTATGTGAACAATCAGTTTTAGTAGATAATTAAATTTACAAAATATTGGTCTTAAATCCACATACAAATCATTATGGTTCATCCAGTGCTGTCTAACTTGTGTGCCTATCATTTTTGCCATGTTGGATTCCCTGTTTCTTTTTTTTTAAATCTTTAAAATGATTAGTTTACATTGATATAGTTATGACTCCTTAGTATAACCTGAAAACGTGCTATACTCGTAATATAAGTAATACTTGTAATCATTAAATATTGTGCAGAATTATGTTACTTCCATTAATCCTCCTAGACTTGGTTTCTATTTAAAAAAGTACATTGACCCTATTTGGGGCCAGGACTTTAGCAGCCACGCTCCTGCGGACCTCTCATCATGGTGTCCCACTGGTCTAACCCCATCTCCCTCTCTGTATTGGAGCACGTTGAGGAGCAGAGATCTTGTCTCCTCCATATTCCTATCTTGACTCCTCAGAGGAGCATTTCTTTTTATCATGATTAAATTATTTTAGTAACAGTTCACATTCACATACAAGTAATATCATCTTGAAACATTAAAATTAATTAGGTATTAATTATTATAGTCTACACATTTCATAATTTTGTGCATAGTATCAGCTAAGTTGTTCATAAAATGAATTTTCAAGACAAGCTTGAATATAAATACCTACAGGATAATAACTCAGAATTTAAACCCTAAGACTATTTTAGATGTATCCTAGGTCCATATAACTAGGAGATATTGTTCTCTGTTTTCAGGGACAAACATAACTGTGTGATATGTATCAGATGTCTGTGGAGATTTAGCAAGTAGAGTCAAGATAACAAAGAACTATTTAAACGTTTTATTTTATTAGCCTAGCAAGACTATAGTGAAACAAAGACTCTGAGTATGCCTTAGTGATGATATATTTGTTATGAGTCATCATCACATTCTCAAAAAATAAAACAGATTATTTTGCAAAAGAAACTTTATTTCAAATGACATCAATAAACTCAGAGGGCATCAGGCTAAGTGAAATCCAGTACAAAAAGGAGAAATGCTGAGCTATTTTACATGTATAGGGTAAGAACAAAAGTCAAATCTAAGGAAAAGAACATAAAGGTGATTCCTGGAATCTGAGAGATGGGAGACACAGGGAGGACCTGTGCAATTAGTACTATTTCTTACTAATTTTCAATGCATAAAGTATAGTATAGTATAGTACAGTACAGTATAGTATAGTATAATATATCTGTATAGTATAATGCTTGTAGTTTATAGCAAAGCATTTTTCTTAGAAGTTAAGGTACAACTCCTCTCAATAAGCATTCTGAACACAATTAAGGAAAGCAAGCAAAAAAAAGACCAATTTTGTGTGCCCACTTTTGATCTTTGATAGATCTTTGATAGAAGATACATATATTGATTACATAGATCAATGGTTTTCAACTTTCCTAATTCTTCCACCATATAATACAGTTCCTCATGTTGTTGTGGATCCAATCCTAAAATTATTTCATTTATACTTCAAAACTGTAATTTTGCTACTGAGCAATGTCTCAGTTCCTAAGAACATCAGAAATATGGTGTTTTCCAATAGTTGTGATACACAGGTTGAGGACTGCTAACCTACGTTGTGGAGACAACGTCATGTGATCTGAATCAAATTATGCATGAACTAATCAAATTATGTACATTAACTATACAAGATTCATTTAGTGTCATTTCTGGTCAATGGCATCTTAAGATATATATAAATAAAACACTATTTCCTTAGACCCTTTATGTATTTTGATGATGACCTATTCATCTCTAAAATTCATCAGACAAGAAAGTCTAAGGAACTGATACAAGGAGGTTGCTTGTAATTCTCAGCCAAATTCAAAAGCATGCAACAAGACAGACAGCATTAGCAGAGTAGAATATGATGCTGCACAGTAGAACTAAGAGATTTTGTCATAAACAGACTTGGGTTAATTTAATTGACAGTAATGGGTCAGGACCCCTGATTGCTGTCAAAGCCACAAAGACTTTGCAAGACATAATTCAGATCTTGTGAGTATGAATAGTGTTTCCTGGGACAGCTTATGAGGGGCAAGCATGACAGAAAAACAGTCATCTGGTCTGTAAAACGCTTAGAATTGCTTAATGATATGTTTCTTAGTCTGTTATATGCTGCTTCAACACAGTACTACATTCTAAAATAGGCAGTATATAATAATCAGAAATTCCTTTGGCTCTAGTCCTTGGACACTTGAATACCCAATGTCAGAGGGCACATCATATTGTGGTAGGCAAGGAAAGACACAGGTATACACCCTAGAGCACGAGAGACCACTCATTCTTATGTTAGGCAAGAACAAGTATGACAACTAACTTAATTTCATCTTATTAAATGGATGATCTTATAAAGTGGTCTCTTTAAAGGTTTCACTTCTCCATAGTATTACATTGGAGATTAACTTCCTAATACAACTTTGATTGGACAGAGTCAGTCCATCCATACCTATGCATGGATATAAAATCTTTTTAATAGAGGACACAGTATGTGATGTATTAAAGTTAATGCAAGATTTTGTGAATAATGACTAGAAAATATCAATTAAAATTAAGCTTTATTATGAATCTATGACATTAACCTCTAGACATTTTTCAAGCTTTTTCTAGTAAAGTATAGAATTGACCCAGATTAGGAAATGGTAATTGTTGGCAAGAGATGGCCTACTTGGGAATTAAAAGAGAGCAGATATGAGGCAAGTTATTAAGGACCTCCTTTGATATTTTTTACAATCTCTTCAACTCTCTTTGTTGTCAGTCCCACTTAATAGTTCTTTATTTTTGTTGTTCTTATTTTCCCCACTCTTAAAAAATAGAAGAAATATTTAAAATTATGTGTCTTATGCCTTTAATTCATTATCAGTTAATAGTTTAAAACGTCTGGGGTTGGTAAGATTGTATTGTTGTTAGACATACTTGCTACTTAAACCTGAAGAACTGAGTAAGGACCCCCAGCTCCACTAAAAAGCCAGAAATAGTAGTATCTGTAATTCAAGCATCTCTCTTTAGAGACAGAACAGAGATAGGAGAAGCTACGGAGGCTTAAGGGACACGTTAGCCTTGGATTATCCTGGTAAGAGATACTGCTTGAGAATGTAAAAAGGCAAGGAGTCACACCTGAGGGTTGTCCCCTGATCTCTATTTGCACATCATGGCTCACACATGCCTGTACAAACACACACAAACACACACACACACACACACACACACACACACACACACACACATGCACCAATATCCACACAAAGAAAACCCTATGTTTTCTTGTTTATGAACTATAGAGACAAACACACTCAGTGATTGTTCTAGCACAGGAGTCATCAAAGCGCTTTCAGTTACTTATGGGAGAGAGACATATCACAGCCCAGGAAAACTCTACTTGCCATATTTGGCATGAGCTTCCAGGAATTGACTGGAATAGCTAGCAGAAGGTTAACAAAGCAACAGGTTGTGGTGAACAGCTGTCACTGTCAATTTCTTGTGTAACTATTATGACACATATATTATAATGAATATGTATATATTATATAAGTAAATATATAATATATATTTTACATATTTTCCATTGAACATTTCAGCTGCTCGGGTATATTCATGGAGTTATAGAAACAAAATCATGTTCTATGGTAGAATATTTCATCATCATCATCATCCTAACTAATGCTTCATTACCACAAACAGTCATGTTAGCCTCTGCTTTCCAACAGTACTTGACAGACAGCTCTTTCTGTCTGCATAAATTGGCCTATTCTGAACACTTACTATAAACTGGGTCTTATGAAATATGGACTTCCATGTCTGGTTCATTTCACTTACTATGCTTCAGACTCACAATGTGACAACTCTCATGTCTACAGTCATCTTTACTGAGCACCCCATTTTGTGGTCAAAGCACACAGTACCTATCCATTCATCATTGAGTGGAGACTTGGTGGCTTCCAACTATCATAAGCACATTTCAATATTTTCAGTTCTGGAGGGTATGTCTTATACCTATAATGAAATTGATAAGCATATGGTAACCCACTGGCTTATTAGTTTTAAAGCAAGATGATTTCCAAATATTGTACATCATTTTAAAATATCAGAAAAAAAATATATGGGAATGCTAATTTCTTCATTCCTTTGACAAATACTTATAGTTTTTGCATTGTAACTTTCCCAACATGTGTGAAAGGCTATCCCATTGTGGTTTTGATTTGAAGTTCCTTAATAACCATTGATTCAACAGAAATTTTCAGGTGACTATTGGCCATGTGTGCACCACCAACGAAGGAATGAGTACACACATTTTCTGGTTATGTTGTATGACTTCTGTATGTACATGATCAATAATTTCTTATCCAGATACATGCCTTGAAATTTTTTATCATTCTGTGTGTCATCTTTTCAAGTTATACACTGTGTTTTTTAAAGTGCTTTTTATTTTTAACAATGTTCAGCCTACTAATTTTATGATTGTCTCTGTTTTTGGTATCTACGTAAAAGCTATCATCAATTCCAAATTTGCAAGGATTAAATCATGTGGGTTTTTATATTATTATTATTATTATTATGACTTGGCTCTTATGTTTGTTTCCAGCACCCATTTAAATTTATTTTATTGCTTAAAAGGAGCTATCTAGTTCTCTCAGTCTATATGTTGAAAAATTAATTATCTCAACTGAAATGTCATAAAATCTTTATATTTAATTAATTCTTTACATAGGTCTCTTTATAGAACGTCAATTTCATTTCATGTGTTCTTAAGTCAATATAACACCATCTTGCTATTGTAATACTTAAACAATTTTCAAGTCAGAAAAGGGAAATTTCCAACATTATTTCCTCTCTTTTACATTTTCTGTGATTTTCCTTGGCCCCAAACATTCTTTTGGTAATCTATGGCCTGTGTGTCAGTACCTTCAACAAATTTCCCAGCATTTCTCTGAATTTAAGTAAAATTTTAGAATTTTTTTCATTTTCACAGTGTTGAATCCTTTAGTCCCATTTACATAGCTCTTTGATTCTTTTCAATTCCTTGCAGTTCGAAGTACAATGTCTTACATTTCTCTCATATACTCACAGGAATTTTACTATTTTCTATATTTTTGATAAATTTTATGATTCCTGAGTTTTCCTATTAATCTTATTTTCCACATCCTCACTGGCTTTATACACTAGTTCAATACATATACATTTGCTTTGCATACCACTTAGAATTTTCTGTACAGAATTTTGTTATTTATGAAAAGACACAATTTATTGTTTGGATTACACATAAAAATGTCTTTTTTTATTTTCTTGATTAATTGACAAAGTAAAAACATCTGATTCAAAACTGAATAGAATTGCAATGAGTTTGTATTTTGCTTGAATATTAAATTATTGTAGGGGATTTCAGGTAGTATTGGTTGGGATATCTTACTGATGATACATATTTTAATAGGAAATCATCATACGTAGAGTAGATGAGAGTATTACAAATGCTGGAACATAGAGTTTTCAGGAAACAAAAACAAAGCAATCATGTCTACTACTCAAGTGTTTGGGACAAAGTATGAACAAACTCTTCTGCAATAGAACACAGATGGATGTAGATGCTTTAGGCCAACCCGTTATTTCTTTACATGCTCTTTATTTTGGGAAATCACAAAGTCTTTGCCATCTAACATACACGAATCATTTTCTGCAAACTGGAAATACTTGTTTCAAATTAACTTAAAATATATATTACACTGCAATGTATAGAGAGACAATAAATATCTAACTCCTATGTTTTCACATACTAAATAGAACTCCCAGGAAGAAATGGCAGAAAGTAATCAATCCACAGTAACTGAGTTCATCATTGCTGGGTTAACAGATCAACCAGAGCTGCAGCTGCCCCTCTTCTTCCTTTTCCTTGGAATCTATCTGCTCACGGTGCTGGGGAACCTGGGCATGGTCATCCTGATCCTGCTCAGTTCCCACCTGCACACCCCCATGTACTTCTTCCTCAGCAATCTGTCCTTCATTGACCTTTGTTATTCCACTATTATCACCCCCAAAATGCTGGTGAACTTTGTTTCAGAGAAGAATGTCATCTCCTACCAGGAATGTATGACTCAGCTCTATTTCTTCATTGCTTTTGTTATATCTGAGTGTCACATGTTGGCTGCAATGGCATATGACCGCTATGTTGCCATTTGTAATCCTCTGCTCTACAATGTCACCATGTCTTACCAAGTCTGTTCCTGGATGGTAGGTGGGGTATATGGCATGGGCTTCTTTGGTGCAGCAGTTCATACTCTCTGCATGCTAAGAGTGGTTTTCTGTAAGGATAATATAATCAATCATTACTTCTGTGATCTCCTCCCATTGATGGAGCTTGCCTGCTCTAGTACTTTTGTCAATGAGGTAGTACTCCTTTGCCTCAGTGCTTTCAATATCTTTATTCCAACCCTGACCATCCTGGGTTCTTATGTCTTCATCATTGCTAGCATCCTCCGGATCAAATCCACTGAGGGCAGATTCAAAGCCTTCAGTACATGTAGCTCCCACTTCTTTGCCGTTGCAGTCTTCTTTGGTTCCCTGGCATTCATGTACCTACAGCCCTTCTCTGTCAGCTCCAAAGACAAAGGCAAGGTGTCCTCTGTGTTTTATACTACTGTTGTACCCATGCTGAACCCAATGATCTACAGCCTGAGGAATAGGGATGTCAAACTTGCTCTAAATAAGTTATTTCAAAAAAAAGAAATTCCGTACATAAAGAAATTTTTCCCATAGCAAAAACAAATTACATCTTGGAGTTTTGTTTAAGAAAGAATCCAGAACAACAAAGGTGTGTCTAGCCATGATATTATTGTTAGTATGTGATTATTTTGGTGAGAAAAAATTAGTGGTTTCAGGGAGGAATAGATTCAGATCTTCCTCCATGAGGAAAAACCAGTTCTAGAATGACCAGGAGTCCAGCCGTAAAGAGTAACCTGTAAAACCTGTAAATATATTTTTAAAGGCTATCAGAGCATTGTTTGGTTCATTTTGCTTTATGTGTATAGACTCTGGCTCTTTTACCTAAGAATACTTACTATATTTGGAGAATAAATCCATTTGGACATACCTTTTTATATTCTCAATATCTTGGCTAACTGTCATTTTTTTCAATGAAGTGTACTGCTCAAGCTTTTTGAAAGTTTGATCTCTGAAATAAATAATTTTAACAAAAATACAAAACTTGTCATGTAAGTCTTATTAACTATATTGGTATATATTAGAGTATATAGGGAAATAAAAGGTATAAAATTTTTCTTACCCAGAATTAAATAGCATGATAATGTGACTCACATTACAACCATGTCTGCATAAGTTGTACATATTTGTTCAGATTCCCCAATCCAAGTTTTGTGCTATGACAAATTGATGGATACCACAAAACAAACTCAATGGTAATTTTTGGAGATCTTTTGTCTCATACTGCTTTCTTTGGGTACTTTTTACCTTACTGGTCTTTTGTTTGTATATTATGGTTTCCTATTTTGTGTTTTTAATGGTTTTTATGTATATATGTGTGTCTGCATAAATTTGTGTTTCTCCTGCTGTGCTTTTTCTTTGTTTTTTTGTTTGTGTTGTTTTGTTCTGTTCGCTTTGTTATTTATTGCTTATTCCTCCAAGTTTTAAATAAAAGAGAAATACTGATATTATGGCCTCAAATATTTTAGAGATAATATTCAGATGGAAAAGACTGTCATAAAGATTTCTTACACAATCAAGGAGATTGCTCAGTGTTTAAAAGTAACTGCTGTTGAGATAGATAACCAGAATTTGATCACAGGAATTGAATGGCAAAAGGAGAAAATTCACCACAACAAATTGTACTCTGACCTTTATATGTATGCTATAACATGCCTCTAACACACACACACACACACACACACACACACACAATTAATTAAGTAAATAAAAAACTTTCTTACAATAATGTCTGCTGGGGCTTAGGTTTTAGCCTTTAATATAATGATTGCTACAATCTCAAAAACCCAGAGAATTGTACCCAAGGGATTAGAGTGACATACAAAACACAACAGAAGTACTCTTAATTGCTCTTATCTAATAGCTCATCCCTAATGACAGGAAATCGGGAAGGAGATTCCTTCTACATATGTATATGATAACTCTATATTTTAAAATCTTCGTAAAAGTAAGGTCATTCTTGTGTGACTTACGAAGTCATGAGTAGAATCACAGCAATGGATTTGCAATATTCATATGAACTACTCAAAATATGAAGTTCTTAATGTGATCCCATTAATAAAGAAAAGCCAGAGGACTTTATTGTGGATTTCTAGCACCAACAACCTGAAGCACCATTTCATTTAAGGGATTCTTTGGTCTAAATTTCACTTAGAACTACACAGAGGTTTCCAAAAAGTGAGTACCTGTGTTCCATGTGTTCTAGCACTTTTCACACTAAGAATGTTGAAAGAACTGCATGAACCCTATCCTCAAAACATTATGTGGATTTCATTATGCCATCTGAAAATGTCTCTCATATTTTGGAGCTAGTACTTCTTACAGGTATGTTTAGTGTTAAGAGATTTTGATGTTAACCAAATGTACCTCAAAGACTATAGCACATTTCTCAACAATAACATGATAAATACAATCTTAATTTTTTCTACTAGTTGAATAAATACTAATTGTAAACTATTTTCAAATATTCTTCTATTATAGTAGATAACTATAATTTATAAACCTATCATAAAATATACCTTGAAATTAAACACAATTCACCTGGTGCCATTTATCATCTGTTCCTATCACTTCCCTCAATTCAGGTATACCATTTCTTCTAGTAAATCATTTTGACATGTTAGCACATTTCAGAATTTTATGAATCAATACTTTTGTACATGAAAATTACTGTATTAATGCTTGTAATCATTTCAGCTTCCAAACACACGAGTGAATCTGGAAGATACTATGCTATGTGAAATAAGCCAGTCACTAACAGAAAAGTACTGAATGATTTTACATATATAATGTGGGCTTAATGATCAAACCCACCGAAGCAGAAAATGCTGTAATGTTTATCAGAGGATGGAGCTTCAAGAGACAGGGTGAATGTGTTCAGTGCTTATGAACCTTCACTAATTTTAAATGAGTTGAGTTACAAAATGTTCAATAGAATGTAATACCCACAGGCAACAATCTGGAATTGTACACTCAAACAAGGTACATATCATATCAATAATATGATGGAGCAAGTAAGCAAGAATCACAATGTGATAAAAGAAAATTTTTGTTAGTGAAAAATATACCAATTACTGTTGTTATGTTCAAGGCATTTTTGGTGTGTGTGTGTGTCCAAACTGAGCAAGCTCTTTTTTATTAAATGCATAGATCATTGTATATCTATTGCACTTCAACAAACTGTTAGCAAACTAACGTTCTCCCCTTAAGCCTTTTTTGTATTTTTCTTATGGTCTATTCATCTCCAAGATGATCCAAGAAGTGTTAAAACAAGTTTTAGAAAGGATTCTCCAGCAAGAACAAATAGGTGCAGCCACACTGGTGAGTAGCAAAGCAGAATTGGAAGCAGTAGGATTTTAGAGAATGTAAGACTCAGACTTCAGGGGAAGTTGGTCACTCAGAGTGGGTCAGACCACAAGAAGTGCTATAAAATTGAAATGAGGTAACCTTGTGAGAGGCAAGTAGTAAGAGTCATAAACTTGGGAGGATATGTATCTTTGTTTATAAATGAATACTATAGATCAGAAATTTACTTGGTTAGAGTAACTGGAGGTTGGAGTTTCTGGTGTCAAAATCTACATAGGCAAGAGCACACATATTAGAGAATACAGAGGATTCTGAACTCATACTTATTGTAGGAGCCCACATATGATAACAATCTTATTTTATAATAGCATTACTGTATTCGACTAATATTGTCATTTACAGTTCTCACATTTTGACAGTTTTTCTTAGGAGATAAACTGCACAACACATGAACTGTGTGGAGCATGTGACATCCACATCAACACAAAGCTCAGACTTTAATCAAAGTAAAGCAAGGAGATAAAATAAACCACACATAATAGCTAACAAACTCTCCAATCTGGGGTTGGCAAGTCTGAATTTATTTTAAGTTTACTAAATCAACCATTAGATTGTCTTAGCCTTTTTTTAGTAAAATATAGGGCTGGGCCATAATGAGATAACTGTCCTATGTAGAAGATTGCCAACTGAAGAGAATTGCCCAATTGTTTTCTGAAGCACTTACTATTTTATAATCCCACCAGTGATATATGACAATCTTGCTTTCTATTTTTTGGGAGGTGACTCATATTTTGATTTACTAATAAACAATTTCCAAGTAAGAAAGAGATTAAAAATAAAACTATTACCTGCTATACCTGGAAAGGGTTAACATTGCTGACATAGAGTCCTACGTCTACATTTTTAAGATGAGCTAACTGCCAAGGATCACCTAGAAAGCTTAAATCACACAACAACAACAGAACTAAAAACCATGGCATCAAGGTCCACCCAGAGAAGTATTCTGTCAAAGCTCCCTGGATGGTGTATGAGTCTAACCATTTTGGATCCATTGCCTCACGTTTGCAGTGGGGAACATGAAAGCATAGGAAGAAATGACTTGTTAAAGTCTCTTCAAAGATAAGGGAGAGAAATGAGGAAAAGAAGGAGCAGTGAACATGGAATTGTGTTCAGTATTCTACATATTCTGTTTCATCAACTGTCCATTATTTATTTCATTTAAAAATTTTTACATTATTTTACTCATTTATAGTGTTTGGAGTCAAGTACAGAGCCTTGTACATGGTACGTACTCTGTACTCTACCATGGAGCTACATCCTGCATCTTGATTTTCTTTAATTTTTTTTTTTTACTTCTTTGGGGTTTTTAGATTATAGTATGATCAAAACATTTCTCCCTTTCCTTTCTCCAAACCATTCCATAAATCATCCTTACTTTCTTTAAAATTCATAGCATCTTTTTAGATTGTTGTTATACATACACACACATACAGACACACACACACACACACACACACACACACACACACACACACATTCCTGAATATAACCTGTTCAGTTGTAATATTGTTTCTCATATGTATGTTTTCAGAATTGCCCACATATTCTTTTTAAAGGCTTTTGAGTTCACACAGTGCTTCTAGTATGTGCCTGAATGTAAGACCATCTGCTGGAGTATTGGTAGTCTCTCAGGGACTGCAACACTGAAGAAAACTAACTTTCCCTTCACTAGCAGCTATCAGGCCACAGATTCTTGCCCCAAATATTAGTGGCTGTCATGGTTTATGTCTTGCAGAGCAGTCTTGACTCCAAGCCATTACTCTCAGAACATCTGTGCCATAATTTCACCAGTGAACATATTCTGCCAAGCTAGCCATTGTTATAGTTTTCAGGACTCACAGAGGAGTAGTATTGGTGATTACACTTCCCTGTCCTAAAACATCCATAGGACCTTCTATCACTGTGAGAGCTAGCCAACAGGGACAAATCTTCCAGGCCAGTACTTGCTAGGTTTTTCTGTATTCCATGATTCAAGTATGTAGTGTTTTCAGTAAATTTCCAGGGTCTTACAATCAAGTTCTGAAGGGTAACTAAGAGCAGTGGCAATGGACTGTCAATCTTAGGGTGTCTAGAGTATCCCAGTAACCAACAACTTCAAAAGATGTAAACTTTTCCTAGCACTGAGCTTTTTACTTGATAGCTCATGGTGTCTAGAAGTGATATTTCCCATCCATTATATGGTAACTACACTAAAATTACTTTTACATATGTGTGTATGCATTTTAGGGGGCTTCTGTGATAGTAGGTTTCCATATGGATTTTTCAAAAGTCTTTACTGTTAGTCATTCCTCCTCACACTCCATCTTCTACTCTTCCCACCCATTCCCACTCTAATTAATCTTTCTTGCTCTGTTATTCTCCGGTTCCTCTTTATATCACCTGTGTTGTTGCTGTTGTTGCTGTTGTTGTTGTTGGTGTTTTACTGGCTATTGAGAATAGAACAGCAATGAACAGAGATGAGCAAATGTATCTGTAGTAGAATATGCAGTCATGTGAGAATATATCACAAAGTTACACATACTTGGATCATGCAGGAGGTCTAGTTTTAGTCTTTTTTACTTTACTATATGAAAACTTGGAAATAAAAATATAAAACACCAAAAATTAACAGACTACACAATTTGATGAACTTACATGCTGTTAGAACTGACATTCAAAACGAAGCTGTGAAGCTTCACATTCAACTTTGGCATTTATCCACCACTTAAAACAAAAGATCCATGACAGATTTCAAAAAACAACATTTGGATTTATAAATATATGAACCTAGGTAATGTCTAACATTTTAAGATATCTCTATTGTTATTTCCATAGTGGCTACACTCCAAGCATCAGGGGAATAAGTGTTTCCCTTTTCCCATACAACTACCAGCATTTGTTTGACTTTTTTGTTTATAGATTGCTTTGTTTGTTTTGATCTTAGTCATTGTAATTGGGGTAAAATGAAATCTCAAAGTAGTTTTAATGTGTACTTACTGGATGGTGAAGGAGAATTTAAAAACTTAAATATTTTTCAGCCATTTGTATTTCTTTTTGAGAATTCTGTTTAGTTCCACTCCCTAATCTTTAATTGGGTTGTTTGTTAAAATAATCCAAGAGACAGAAGCAAGTGGATCTCTTAAATTGGCATGCCAGATTGTTCTACATCGTGAGTTCCAGGCCAGCAAGGGCTGCATAATAATATCTGTCTCAAAAGAAAATCCTTCTATTTTATTCATCTTGCTCAAGTTTCTTCTCATTATTCCATGTCTCTTCTATGTTTGTAGGTATTTTACGACCATTGCATGCCATAAAATGTCTGGGAATTTTTTATAAGGATTAAGCTGACCTTGTACATTGATTCAGGAAAGATTGCTCTTTCCACAATATTGAATCTTCTCATCCATGAACACAGAATGTCCTTGCATGTTCTTACATTTATGTAAAGCTTTCTTTGTTTGACCATGCTTATACTTGCAAGTGAATTCTTTATTTCTTTCATTTAATTTATTCCATTGCTTTATTATTTTTCATGATATTGCAGATTTTTTTTATGGTTGGCTAGTTTTCTTGTTGATCCTGGTTCCCACTTTCTTTATAATCTTGAATTAATGTCAGTAATTCTTTCTTAGAGATTTCTTAGAAGTTTGCATTTAAGAAGATAAACTCATTTACATGTAAAGGTGATTTTATTCATCACTGTCCAATTAAGACGATTTTTTTATTTCATTTTCTTGCCTGGTTGCCCATAAATTGAACCTCTATTACAATGTAAAGTAAGTATGCATAGTGTAAAAGTCATTTGTTTACTACTTTGAGAAGTCTTTTAGCCACTGACAGATATATATATATATATATATATATATATATATATATATATATATACACACACACACATACACACACATATATATGTGTGTATATATATATACATATATATATTTATAATTACAGTTATATACATGTGTGTGTATATATATATATATATATATTTATAGTGTGTGTGTGTGTGTGTGTGTGTGTGTGTGTGTGTGTGTGTTACCATGATTGTATCATAGAAAAGCATTTTCTCTTTACATACAATTGGAGAGTTACAAATGAGGCTTGAAAAGTTCTTAGAAAACTCCGTTAAAACCATCATATCTCTCATTGGTTGTTCATTGAATTGGTACTAGTGTATTCTCATAGCACAGATTATGAATAGAGATAGATATATGATATATTTATCTACTTCCAAATATTTTATTTTTGAACCTCTAATGCCCACACTGATAAGACATAGGAGTAGCCATTAAATTTGGAGATACATGGCTTAAACTGTTCGAATTTGGTTTCACACATAAGTATGTGATAGAGCAGAAGATATCTATCTTAACTTTTTTTTCCTTTTCTACAGAGAATTCCCAGAGGAAATGTTATCAGAAAACTACTCCATAGTCACTGAGTTTATTCTTGCAGGATTAACAGACACACCAGAATTGCAGCTGCCTCTCTTCTTCCTCTTCCTCGGTATCTATGCAGTAACCATGGTGGGAAACCTGGGTATGATCACTCTGATTCTGCTCAGCTCCACCTGCACACACCCATGTACTTTTTCCTCAGCAGTCTGTCCTTCATTGACCTCTGCCATTCTACTGTCATTACCCCCAAAATGCTGGTGAACTTTGTGACAGTGAAGAACATCATTTCCTACCCTGAATGCATGACTCAGCTCTACTTCTTTCTGGTATTTGTCATATCAGAGTGTCACATGTTGGCAGCAATGGCATATGACCGCTATGTTGCCATTTGTAATCCCTTGCTTTATAATGCTATCATGTCCTATCAAGTCTGTTCCTGGATGATATTTGGGGTGTATAGTATGGGTTTGGTTGGTGCCACAGCTCACACAGTCTGCATGCTAAGAGTCCATTTCTGTAAGGCTAATGTAATAAACCATTATTTCTGTGATCTTTTTCCACTACTGGAGCTCTCCTGCTCCAACACTTTTATCAATGAAGTAGTAGTTCTATGTTTTAGTGCTTTCAATATCCTCTTCCCAACATTGAGCATCTTGAGCTCTTATATATTCATCATTGCCAGCATCCTTCGGATTAAGTCCTCTGAGGGCAGGTCCAAGGCCTTCAGCACTTGCAGCTCACACATATCAGCTGTTGCTGTCTTCTTTGGGTCTGCTGCATTTATGTACCTGCAGCCATCATCAGTCAGCTCCATGGACCAAGGGAAAGTGTCATCTGTGTTTTATACTATTGTCGTTCCCATGCTGAACCCACTGATCTACAGCCTGAGAAATAAGGATGTCAAAATTGCTCTAATGAAGTTGTATGAGAAAGGTTCCTGATTAAATTTTTTTTTCTTTCTCAAAATTTCATGAGTTTTCTACCTCCTAGTGTAACTTCTTGGATTGTTGTAAGACAAGTAATCATTTTTATTTTAGTTTGTGCCCTATTGTAGATGATAGGTCATTATTACTTTCTCTCTGATTCCTCTGGAATTTAAAGCCTGGAAGCAAGCTGTGTCAAAAAATAAACAAGCATAATTGTAAATGTTTATATCTTAGGAATCAACTGTAGTAGTATTTTTTTCAGGTGATTTGTTTTTTTTCAGAAAGTCTTTGGTGTTATCTCTCCTTATATTTCTTCATTTATCCAGCCTTCCTATACCCCAACTCACGTAAGCTGTTCCGTTCCATTATTTCCCTTCCTTCCTTTATATCACCAAGTTCTGTCTTCCCTCCCTTGAAGGGTTCCTCTTCCTATCACACCAACCTCTTTGCTCTCTGTTTAAGGTTGAATCCTAGAAGGATTTTCAATGACTTTTAATGTGTCTCTCCCTCACTGTGTCAATCTTCCCGTGGTTACCAAATGTTTGGATTTCGGGAAAGCACTCTAGCATAGATCTAAATTGTATTCACGTTCCGTTGCATTTTGCAACTATGAGAACTGGTAAGCCAAGGTCTCCATCTTATCCTTGCTTTTCTTATTCTCCAAAGTTGAAGCTAATGAGGAGCCAGCTACAACGTGTTCATTCTCATTCTGATTACTCTCTTACAGTTCTTTCTGGAGAGTCTTGAACCTCAGTTGCATATGTTGTCACCTGTAGGAAGAGAGTGAAGTCCTGAGTGAATGACCTATGGAGTGAATGTGTATTGTTTGACATGAGCCAGTCATATCAAGGGCCCTAGGACCTAAGACCTATGGGAATGGCAACACCGCCCCTCCCCTTGAGGCTCAAAGGGATGGCAAAGCCCTCCTCTCATCAAGTGAGAATGTTGACAGTGTATGCTAGTATGGATGCTTATGAACAATAGATCAGTATGTGCAAGAGTCAGGCAAACTGCTGTTCTTCCTTTTGGGTATTTACATCTGGAGGCTGTGCTCCTAATAGACTCTTCTTCCCACAGACACCCTCTACAAAGACAAGACAACACCTCCCTCTAATCTGCATTTAATAAAGACACTGAGGTCCTGAGTTGTTGTGTAGGTGGTATCACTCCGTCAGATTGTTGAGGGTCCACTTGACTTGACTTTTCTGTAAGTATGCCTGTGTGTCTGTCATTTCTTCATTCTTCTCTTAGTGAGAGTTTCTATTGCTGTGATAAAGTAAGATGATCAAAAGCAACTTGAGGAGAAAAGAGTTTATTCTGTTTATAATCTATATCACAGCTCACCATTTAAAGCAGTCAGGAACTCAAACAGGGATGGAACCAGAAGAAAGAGCTGAGTAAGAAATCATGCAGGAGTGCTGCTTCCTGGCTTGTTCCCGTGATTTGATCAGTCTGCTTTCTTATAGAGCCTGGGACCACCAGACCATGAGTGGCCCCACCTACAATGAACTGGACCTTTCCACATCAATCAGTTATTAAGAAAATGACATAAGGATTACCTACAACCTGATTTTATAGAGGCACTTTCTCAATTGAGGTTCCCTCCTCTCAGATTACTCTAGTTTATGCCAGATTGACATAAAACCAGCTTGGACAAATTCTTTATTTCTTCTAGTCAGGCCAAGTACCAGCTACACAGGACACCACAATCACTTACCACAAAAGCCAACAGATATTACAGCCTGCTTATGATCCCTTCCCAAGCATGTTACCTTTAGAGATACCAATATGTTCTCTAATCCATCACCTGGCTAGGGGAGAGCACTCCACTCACAGAGTGGATCCTATTTGTCATCAAGGAGGAATGTTACCCTGTGCTAAGTAGAAGAAAATGGCTGTCAATGGATTCCACTTTAATGTGTTATCACCCATCTCAGGGGCCATATAAACACTATCAGAGTTAATATACAATCGTATCTTACATAAAAAGAGGTGACCATATCATGATGGGCCTCTCAGACATTCCTGTTTCCCACAGATAAGCCTCAGTTGCATATCTCAGTAACTGTTGGTTTCTCCCTGGTCCCACGTGCGAACCACCAATCTGCCACAGCAGCGGCTGAGTCTCCAGCACATGCTGGCTCAAGCCTTCCTCTTTGGCCAGGAGTGCAGAGGCCTGGATTTGAGCAGCAGCAGAAAGCGCTCTGAGACCAGGGCGGTGGTCTCACTTGATCTCTCCCGGATGCTGACTACCCGCAGCCTGAGAATAGAGGACTAGAAAAGACGCAAAGGAAGTCTCAGGAGCTCAGTCTGGTGGATCATAAACTCAATTTATTGGTGGACTTTTCCCTGTATAAATACTTTTGCCCAGAGTAGGTAGGGTCCTGGTACTCCGAGCATGGGGGCAAGGCGGGCACCTGGTCTTATCGTCTTTGCAAAGGCAGAGGAAGGTGCCTAATTTGCCACAGGGCAGACAAACACCTGCCAGGTTTATTTTCCTTTTGCTTCTCTAAATAGCTACAGTCCCTCCAGGGCTAGAAGAGAAGGAGCTTGCAAGGTGTCCTGCTAGCCCACCTGAAAAGGACGAAGCACCCTTTAGCAACTTCAACTTGCTCTCCAGCCCCAGAGCTCCACAAGTAACTAGTTATTGAGAGGGCCTGCAACCATTCCCTCGAAATCACATTTGGTTTCCTTGGTCCCTGTTTGGACGCCAACTGTGCTATGTGTGTGAATTTTTCTTGGAGAAATGAGAGCAAACTCTCCAAGTAGAGACCAAAGAATGAGTTCTTCCCACACACAGCTTAGGAAACCATGACTCTACTGTGTTTGCTTACAGGAATATGGGTGAGATGTTACTTATAAAAACATGAATGACTCAAAGGCAGTTGCATCACTAAAAGTCCAACTGCACATTGGTAAGGACTTGTGAAAGTCACATTCTTGGAGCTCCATGGAGAACCTGCAAATAGTCTGAGAAGGCTGAGAGTCTCCTCTCCACATCAGTCTTTACTGTTTATATTACATAACCTTGGGAAGGAAGGGGCAATTTTAAATATTGTAAATTTTGGTAACTTCCTGTGACTTTTGAAATTACTTATTTACTGAAACTTAATGAGCCTCCCTCTGAAATGGAATGTTTAAGTGTGGAGCACAATGTTATAAAACACTTAGCGGGACTATTTACTTAGGCATATCTCTTCCCTTATATTTAATCCTAACCTTCATGACAGAACCTCAAAAATGGACTCCCTGAATCTCTTTATTTTTCTTCCCAGTGTGTTCACATTGACTAGATGTTCTTTTTGCTTTCTCACCAATT
>JAMJFZ010002924.1:0-67132 GCA_026225945.1 Cricetomys ansorgei
TCTCTTCATGATGCCAAGCCTCAACATTTTTACAGGACCCCTTCAATCTGGACCTTTAACTATTATGGAGGCTGCACCCTCTACCAATGCCCTCTCCTGGCCTCTCATAGTGCCAGGCCTCAGCTGCTGTCCATGACCCCTTCATGCCTTCAAAACCAGCACCACTTGGGTAACTCTTATAGTACCAAGTTTGGCTGCCAGCACAAGATACAACCTCAGCAAATTCTGGAGAAGACAGTTTTTATGTGTTGACCCTTAGGAAACACTCTCCAGGTTTTAGAATAGAATCTGGTTTGCTGGAAAAATAATTGGTCACTTTGTCTTCAGTAAGGGTCTCCTTGTGGGTAGAGTTCTCATCACCATCACCAGTATCTAGACAGCTTGTCTTTCTCTTAGTCAGGTTTGCAGGGAAAAAATAAAAATAAAAAAAAATTAAAAAAAAACCTGGTCAGTTTATCTAATGGGCTTTTTGGCTCCAAACTGCAGCTTCCACAACAGCAGGGAGTCCTGGGCCCAATGGGAAGAATCTCCAGTTGAAACATTCTGACAGTTTGGCGGTTTTTTTCTCACCACCGCTATGGGGAAACATATACTTCATAGACCTCAAACATAACATCTTGAGCTTCACATACATACAATGCACCTACCAGAAAACTCAGTCTGTGGAACAGTATGCTCTGGTTTCCATTTCCCATGTCCTAGCCATGGGAGGGAGCATCAGCTCCATCATCAGGAAAGGCAGCCTAAACCTTGCTTCTTGCTTCTCCCTGCTGAATTCTTTATCTCTAAAGGGCCTCCATTCTGTTGCTCTTACCTTAGAGCTTTTTTATTTGTTTATTAATTTTACACAGCTTTTTCTCTCCATAGATGCCTATTTCCCTTCTCTCTCTCCTTTCCTTCAGGAGACTTCTACTCATTATTTTTGCATATATAATCTCTGTCCTCTAGGAGCTGCGCACTGAGCATACTTTACTGGACTCTGTGAGGTCTAGAGTCTCTTTTTCTTCTTCCTTGTCTCTATGTTGGATGAGCTGGTGTGATGTCAGTGCCCCACATTGGTTGGTATGCCATTTGTAGCAGTATGTCACTGTGGGGTGGCTCAGCATGGAAGACAAGGAGGCATTTTCATAAGTGCAAATTCTTCCAGATCTCTGCAGAGGGAACCACTATCCTGGCCAGTGCCACGATGGACAGTGGAAACTTACACATGTGAGTTCAGGTGTTTTTATTGGTTTAGAACTCCTCAGGTACAGATCATAAACAATCAAATATCCCCTACATAAATCCAACACCTGCAGACAATACAAAACACCAAGGCCTAGGTAGCCCCTCCCCCAATAATGCATAAAAACATTTTATCCATTACTGAAAATAAACTTCTACAACACCCAGGCCTATACTATCTCTGTGGATCCTCGGACTCTCACAGCCACTGAATGGAGCATGATTGCTCCCAGTTTACAAATATATAGCCAAGCTCCTGTAGGCTTTGAGATTTGTGTACTGTCTCTTGGAGAGACATTGTCACCCAGCTTTAGGGATCCCAACAGAGCCCCTCAGTACTTCTGACTTGAGGCTGGCAAAGTGAAGAAGTGATGTCCCATGTGAGCTCTGCCTTTGCAGTGGGAAGGCCTCAGCAGTCAGCATTGGGCCAGCAGACATCACCTGCCCATCCCAGTGAGCCTAGAGGAACAGGGCCCCAGAATAAACGTGAGGTTACCAGGGTAAAGCCTTAACATCTGTTTGTGGAGATCCTTCTGGCCTCTGAAAAACCCTGGGAAGAAACCCTAGTTGAAGATTTGGGGGGCTGTGACATCATGGGCACTGAGGTGCCCTGTCCAGCCCTTCTCCCCACATGGTGGGGCTAGAGGCTACTCCAGCAGACAGCTGCAGCACGCTGGCTCAGTCAGGGTGAGTGCTGGTCTCAGGAGCTCTTCTGTCAGGAAGAGCAGTCAGCATGGTTGCTCTGTCTGCTTCTGCACCCTTCTCCCTTTCCAGATGGAAACGTGTGGTCCTCTGCCTTCAGTGTTTCCCTCTTCCGTCTCTGGCCCTTCTGCTCTGTTCCCGAAGAGAAAAGTCAGTAAGCTGTCTGGAAATGCAGACCAAGGCTGGGGCTCAACTCCCAGATTTGATTTCTGTTCTAGTTAGGGTCACTATTGCTGTGATGAAACACCATGACCAAAAGCAACATGGGAGGAAAGGGTTTATTTGGCCTTACATGACCTCATCACTGCTCATCTCTGAAGGAAGTCAGGACAGGAACTCAAGCAGGGCAGGAACCTGGAGGCAGGAGCTGATGTCATGAAGGGGTGCTGCTAACTGACTTGTTCCTCATGACGAGCCCGGCCTGCTTTTTCATAGAACCCAGGGCACCAGCCCAGGGATGGCCCCACCCACAATGGGCCCTCCCCCATCAATCACTAATTAAGAGAACACTTTACAGGCTTGCCTACAGCCCGATCTCATGGAGGCACTTTCTCAGTTGAGGCTTCCTCCTTCTTGATGCCTTCAGCTTGTGTCAAAATGACAAAGTTAGCTAGCAAATTGTCCTTTTTGGGTTTTTTTTTTGTTGTTTTTCTTTTTTTACTGAAACAGGGTCTCATTTAGCCCAGGTTGGCCTCAAATTCACCATGTAGTTCAGGGTGACCTTGAACTTCTGTTCCTCCTGTCTCCACTTCCCAAGTGCTGGGATAATGGGCATAAACCAAAACACTGTAGTGACCCCGTGGATGTGGTCACACAGAAGCAGTGAGTTCGAGGGCACTTGGAACCCCAGCCTGAAATGAGGAGCTGGCAGGCTAACCCTAACCCTTTGCAGTCTGAGCCAGAAGCCACAGCAAAACTCCACCCCCTTGGGGGGGGGGCTAGGACTGTCAGAATTGTTTACCTAAGCGCCTATCCCAGCATTCCTGTCCTAACCAATGGCTTTACCCTTGAGTACCAAAAGACTCTTCCCCTGAGCCCCATCAAATACCATGAAACTTGCATTAAACTTGAGAATGCTTCTCTGACAGCAAGGCCCAGAATTCTGTGCGTTCTGACGACTCTTAGTTCCCCAACCTAAGACCTGCCTGACACATCTGACCCACACCCCACAAGCTACAGCTTGCTGTAGGAGGGGAGCTAGGCCCTGTGGGCCTAGGGAGAGAGAGAAACAAACCCCACAAAAAAAATCCTGGTTTTTGTTGTTTTATTTTTTAAGCAAAATCTCATTGGGATTGCAGAGTTGGAGGTAGCCTATAACAGGTGCTGAGATGAAGCTGAAATCTCTGGTTATAGAAGAGTGAAGTGAGCCAGATGTGGTGGCGCATACCTTCAATCCCAGCACTCGGGAGGCAGAGGCAGGCAGATCTCTGTGAGTTTAAGGCCAGCCTGGTCTACAGAGTGAGTTTCAGGACAGCCAGAGTTACATAGTGAGGCCCCATCTCAAATAAGAAAAAAGAAAAGCAAGAAGAGGAGGAAAAAGAGAAAGAAAAGGAAGACAAAAAATAATAGAACTGCCAAGTGGAAGTAGAAGTAACTACTAATTTTTAAAAATCATTCATCATTTTAATGTAAATGTGGACGGATGTCTGTAAAAAAGACAGGAGACTGAGGTTGGCCTCTGACCCTGAGGCAGAACAGACACAGCACAGCCCACAAATGTCAAGAAGAAAAGCGATAAGAGGGGCGAGAAGGAAGGAGGGAAGAAGAGAGAAAAGGAAAGGATGGAGAAGAAAGAAGAAGCAATAGGAAGAAGCCAAGGGCAGGGCGTGTTAGGAGAAAGGACGTCCACCTGGAAAGCAGTGTTTAACGCTGGTTCTCAGGCCGGGAGGTGGCTGGAGGGGCTGAGGAGAGGGTGGCATTAACCAGCGGGAGGCACCCCTCCTCCAAACTTGCAGTCACCTTCTGACCTAGGCAGTGTCTGCGCTCAGCGACCGGTCACTGGGCACACCCATCCTGGCATCCGGCCCTGGGGCAATCCGGCTCCTTCTGCAGATCACACCCTTTCTGGTCTAAGGCTTTAATTCTAAAAACAGAACTTCCAGGCAGTTTTTCCTTTGCAGAGCCAGAACTGCCCAGCACAAAGCTCCAGGGCCGCTGCCTCCAGATTGACAGTGCTGGTATGAGAAGCAGCCACGGTGAGGAGGGGCTCCAGCTCTCTCTGCCCCTCACACGCCTGTGGGGGCTGAAGCCTAGTGCCTGTGAAGAACCCAGCTTTTTCACTGAGTGCCTGAGACCCCTGAGAGAATAGTACCTAAGGGTCCCCCAAGTTCCGCAGGTCACCACATCACTTCCTGCCTGCACAGTTCTGGCTCGGGAAGCCCAGGTAACTTATTATCCTCACATGACTCTGGAAACCCAGGCCAAACATGCATGCCCTGGAGGCCTGGGTACAGCTGCAGGAGAAGCCCCAAGCCTTAAGAGAACTACTGCCAGCCGGGGTGGTAGGTGTGGTAGCACACACCTTTAGCCCCAACATGAGAGAAGCAGAAGCAGGTGGGTCACTTGAGTGTGAGGCTAGCCTGTGCTACAAAGGAAGTTCCAGGACAGCCGGGCTAAAGAGAAACCCTGTCTCAAAAAAAATAGAGTGTACAAGGAAGGGTCCCTCGGCCCGAGGTCTGCAGGTGAGACAGGACACATGCTTAGCGGTGCACAGAAAGGACACGGCTGCCACACAGATAGGTCTGACTGTGTGTGCGCTTGGAGCTTCACCACAAGCTTCTGAGCTCAGAGGCTGCCTCAAACTTGCTGAGGCTGAACTCCTAATCCTCTTGCCTCTGTGCCCCACCCCTCCCAACTGCTGGATTGCCTCCTTTCTTTCTTGTTTCTTACTTGTAAGGCAGGGTCTCACTGTGGACCAGGCTGGTCTCAAACTCACAGAGATCTCCCTGCCTCTGAGCCTGAGGCCATCCTGGTCTCCAGGACACCCAAGGTTACACAGAGAAACCCTGTCTGGAAACAAAGAAAGAAAGAACTGAGCCAAATCCCCAGTTCACATATCTGTCTTAAAAAAGCAAATTGGAACGTGAAGGTCTCAGGCAATAGAGGAACAAGACAGAGGCTCTTTCTTAGACCGCAAGGTTCATTTAATGCTATGGACAGAAAGACAAACAGCATCTCAGGAGCTCTGAGGAGAGGAAACCAGCCACAGGGCAGAGAGGGGTCTCTTCTATCTTTTTGAGGAAGATGGCTTCACATCACAGGCCTGCCACCAGCCTGGCTCCCAAATAGGAGTGGGAGAGGGATGGAAGGAGGATGCGTGGTCAATTCATTTCTCCAGGTGACGGGTCCTGGTACATGGAAGGCTGCTAGCTAGAGACTGAGGACACTTGAGTAGGATTTCTCAGTAGGGTGCGGGTTTGCATCTGCAGCAGGGGGAGCCCACTGCAGAGCACCGTGGCCTGCAGTGGCTGGGGTCTGCACGGCCTTCTCACAGAACTCTGTGAAGGTTGCTTCCAGCAACTGCCAGTCTACTGCCTGCCACTGTAGTTTTTACTACTCTCCGAATCGTGCAGTTTAGTGTGTGTGTGTTGCTGGGATTGAACCCAGCACTTGTGCATGCTAGGCAAGCTCCCCACCCCCCAGGCACCATCCCAGCCCATAATTAGCATTTCCATTCTCTTGAACATTTTTCTTTCCTATGCGTTGAGAAGATCTGAACTCTTCTCTTTGAATTTGTTGTTTTATAGATTGAACCTAGAACCTCCTGCCTCCTGGGTAAGCACTCTAGAACCAGACCTCAGCTTCCTGCATGACAGAACACCAGAACTCCCTCACCCGAGCTCTAAGAACTATCTAAGTGTATTTTGGTACATGTTTAAAATATTGTTGGAATTTGGGGGCATATGCACTCAGTTCAACTCTCAATACCACACCCGTGTGCGAACACGCATACTCAATGGGGCTGAAATCCTAATGCCATGTGTGTTTGTACTACAAGGAAAAGCAGCAGCAGCAACAACAAGAGTCAACCCCAGAGCTGGATATGGGTGGTGGCGTATGCCTACAATCTTGGCACTGAGGGAGCAGAGACAGGACTGAGAGTTGGAGACCAGCTTGGACCACATGGTAAGAATTAATCTCAGGGGGCAAAATCAAAAGACCAGTTTTGCAGTACTGGAAGCTGAGCTAGGGCCTTGTACATGCCAGGGAAGGGCTCTACCATTGAGCTGTGGCTCTACTTCTGTTGGGGGTCAGGTGTTCAAGTACAGACTCACTGTATAGCCCTGTCTAGCCTAGAATTCAATGCGTAGATCAGGTTAACCTAAACCTTGCTGCAATCCCCCTGCCTCTGCCTCCCAAATACAGGCCTGTGCTACCAGGTTGTTCAGATTGGCCTGGAACTCATCTTGTATGTCACCCAGCAATCTCAAATCTGAGACCCACCTGCTTCAGCCTTCTGAGCACTGGAATTAGAGGTGTGAGCTGGGGAGTACCTGGCTAATTATTATTTTGTGTGTATGGAGGTCAGAGAACTCTATGGAGTTGTTTCTCTCCTCCCTCCTCCATGCAAGGTCTGGGGTTTGAACTCAGGTCACCTAGTTTGCAAAGCAAATGCTTTCCCCACTAAGCCATCTCACAGGCCCTGTAAATGGCTTTGGGAGTTTGGTGTGTTCAAACACGAATCTAAAAGGTTGCTGGAGATGTGTCACATGCTTATATAACAGTATTTGTCAACACTTGCATTTTTTTTCCTTTTAGCAGTTGCACAGGGTGTCATAGTACTGACTAGTCTCAAAAAAACTCTTTACGTAGTTGAACTGATCCCTGAGGCTGATCTCCCAGCCTCTATCTCTCTCCTGAGTACTAGATTACAGAAATGCACCACTGCACCCAGTTGATACCAGGCTAGGGATTGAGCCCAGGGCCCTAAGCATGCTAGGCAAGCACTCTGCTAACGGAGCTACACACCCCAGCTTCTTCCTTTTCCACCTTTTCTGATGAACCTGAATGCCATGGGACCTGCTGTTGGTCTCTCTCTCCGGGTTCCCGCACGGAAGGCGGCTGATGTCCCGCCCGCAGCAGTCTGGCCCGGATCTCTGGCCAGGAGAAGGGGGTTCAGACTTAAGCGGCAAGAGGCGCAGGCCAGGGGTCCGGTGACTTCTCGAGAAAGCGTCCACTCTCGGACCTGGGAATAGCGGAGCGTTGATGAACACGATGCTCCAGTTTATTAGCAGCCTTTTCCCTGTTTAAGTAACTTTCCCAGAGAAGGCGGGTATTCTGTATGGAGTATTCTGTGTGGAGAAGCCTAATTAGCATAGGGCAGGGTGGGAGCACCGGAGGCGGGAGAGCAAGGCATCCACCCAATGGATCCAGGTGCAGTGGAGACAAGCATGTTCCTTCTGCTTTTGAGAAGCAGAAGACCCACAATATTCTGTCCAGGGCATGAGAAGAGGAGCCCGCTGCGTGCTCTTTTCTTCTCACCTATACAGGAGCGGAGGCACATCCTAGCGGCTTCTACTGCTTCTTCAGCCCACAACCTGCACTAGAGAAGGCACCTGTTTTCAGCATGCCCAACAAACCACCTGCACACCGCTTAGAGCCAGTGCCAGAGACTGTCTGTAGGCTGCACCCCCGGCAGGTGCAGGGTCTCCCAGCCTATGCTCCTCTCACCTCCTATTCCTTGGTACAGCTCATGCTGTGTGTTAATCTTACCCCGAGTGTGGGTACAGGCTCCTCGAGGGGTGCCGCAGCCACCCGTTCTTAAGCTTCCTCCTGTTTCTCACCGGCTGTGAACCCCAGTTCCTGCTTGGATCCTGGCAAAAGTGCTACCTAGTCAGAGACAAAGCTGAGGGTATCCTTGAACATGTGGGACTCCCAATGTGACTTCCTTGGCTTGCTATCCTGTCAAATGATTTGGCCGGCCTTAGCCTGGTTCTGTGGAAGCACAAATGGCTACAGCACTACTGGCTACCACATCCTTACACCCCATCATCCAAGAACAGTCTTCCTTGTTGAAGTTTATTTTTAGTTATGTATAAAATAATGTTTTGTACACTTGGGTGAGGGGCTATCTAGGTCTTGCATTTTGTATTGTCTGCAGGTGTTGGCTTTATTCGGGGGATGTTTGATTGGTCATGATCTGCATGTGCTATCAGTAGAACACCTGAGGAGTTCTGTACCAGTAAAAACACCTGAGCTCAGATGCTCAGGATTCCACTGTCCGGTATGGTGCTGACTATGACAGTGGTTCCCTGGCAGGGATTCTACCAATGAATATGCCTCCACATCTCCTTGCTAAACTGCCATAGTAGGCATACAGCTACACTTCCTAGCCATTAAAAAATGCCCTTGAAATTGAAGGTTAGTTAGGTGTTAGTGTGAGCCCCTGTTTACCACGCAAAAGGCCCTGAGTTCAAGCCCCAGCTGAGAACCAAATCCAAGGCTTTGTGAATACTAGGTAAGTGCTCTACCACTGAGCTACATTCCCAACTCACAAAAACTCCAGGATTCCCTTGGATTCTACCTTCCCAGGCCATGGGCCATCTGGTCCCACCTCTGTGATTTGGCTTTGGCCTGGAGAACCCACCACTCTGCAGATGTTGGACAAGGAGCAAAGGGGAAGGGTCCTTGTACCTCTGGTACAGAACCCACCATCTGTGCATCCACTCCTAGGATGGTCAGCACACCCAGTGAAGCCTGTGAGAATCACTGGTGTGAGCTTCCCATGTTCCTTCACCCCGGGACCAGCCTCCCCTTCCCCCCCGCCACTGCTCTTGAAGTGCAGCTGCAGACAGATCTCTAGTCTCCATATATTAGGTACACTCACATGGTGCCTTGGAGAAGAGGACCATGTACCTCCTCTGGCTGGATTCATACTGAGGAAGCCAGCAAGGATTAAGGTGTCTGGAACCTCTCAAGAGAAAGGCATTGGACAGGGTGTGGTGGCATAAACTTGTAATCCTAGGACGATCAGTAGATCAAGGTTATCCTCAGCTACATAGCAAGTTCAAAGTCAGCCCAGGATACATGAGACACTGCCTCAAAAAAACAAAAGGAGAAAGGTGTCAGGCACAAGTGGTTACCAATGGGATGGAGAACTCCAAGAGAAACATAGTTCCTGCCACTGCCCTGCCACCAGGCACAGGGGAGGCTCAGATGTGTGCTGATGGAGGAGATAGCCAAAGCCCACTTGCTCAGAGAGATAGTCATGCTCCACAGCGCAGTTGGATGGTCAACCTGTCTAGGCCTGTAGGGCAGGACCTGACCTCTACCAGGTGGATGGAGCAGACACGAGTTCATTTTGCACAGGCTAAGGTGGTGCATGCTGGAAAGAAGGCACTAGCCTTCAGTTAGGAGACTGGGGAGCTCCGTTGGCCTGGCCCAGGGGGGCCTAGTGCCCCAGCCCTCAGGATTCCCTCTGCAGAACCTTCCCTCAGCAGTCATGGACAAGGCATCGCCTCCCTACTGATCCAGGGTCCCACATTCTCTTTTCTCATGTCAGCCAAAGCAGGGAAAAATAACCCATTTTACAAATGGAGAAAATGAGGCTCCAAGGACACTGGTGGCAAGGCCTCCACTCACATCTGACCATTGTACCCATGTGACTGTCATGTCACTCCAGGGAAGTAAGCCTGAAGCTCCAGAATTCAGGTCCGAGAGGCCTCGGGCAAAGCCGCTGAGCATGCAGCATCTGTTCCCACCCCACCCCAGACAGGAAGCTCCTCTCCTCTCTCTGACCCAGCAACCATCCATCCTACTTGCACGTGCCCCACAGCTCTCTTCTTGGCCTCTCTGAGCTCCTGGGGCTGCAGAGCAAACACTGCAATCCCCCACAGCTGAGAACAGGAGGCTCATCACCCAGGGGCCAGGTAGTAGGCTTCCTCTGAAGGAAGTCTCACCCTCTTCTCAATTCTCCTTCTATGCTTCTGTTGTTGAGACAGGGTCCCACTACGTAGCCCTGCAGCTCACTATATAGGCCAAGCTGGTATCCAACTCACAGAGACCTACCTGCCTCTGCCTCCTGAGTGCTGGGATTACAGGTGTGAACCTCTGTGTTTAGCTTTATTGATTTTCATATTTATTTGGGAGATTGTGTGGCCATGTTCATACTATGTGGCGCATATGGAAGTCAAAAGGCAACTTGTAGGAGTTCTTTCCTTCCACCACACAGTCCTGGGGATCAAATGCAAGTCAGGCTTGATGGCAGCCACGCATCCACTGAGTCACTCGGCAGCCCTGAGTGCTTCACAGCTGCTTAATAATATATTCAGAGCAGGGTGCAATTGCACAGCATTTGGGGACAGAGCCTCTCTGGGGCTTACCACACTGTCCTTTACTTCTGGCAGCAAGATGGCCAGATGCTAAGAGATCATGACTCTCAGATGCCCAGACCCTCAGTGATTCACAAAGCCCTTGAGGGTGACTGCTTAAGTTTAACCACCTGCCTGCCCACAAGGGCCTCTCTCCTCCTGTGTCCCACTACCCAACACAATGGCCACCCTGCCTCAGGCAGCTGCAGGATACAGCAGTGATACTACTCGTCACAGTGTCCTCTGGAGCACCCCATCCTTGCCATCTGTTGGTCGTCATTTCCCGCAGTACTTAACATCTTGTAGCAGTCCGTATAATTTACTTCTCTGTTGCACGAACTGTGCTCTTTCCCGTTTCCTGCCCCTTCTGATCACGTGTTCCCCAGAACAGCTGCAGTGACTCAGAGTCTGCCTATCCTCCTGGCTTGCATCAGACAGCAGCCCTGGCCATGACCAGCCAGGTTTGTAGTAACAGGGCTCTGATTCCAAACTGCAGCTGGCCAGAGCTCGGGCTGTGAGCTCACAGTCCCACCTGGAGGCTCTGAGGGACAGCCGGCTCACCTACCATTTGACATGTCCATCTGTTGAAGGCAGCACGCAGCAACAGAGAGGCACAGGTTGGGGTAGCGTGAGGACCAAGATCGTCCTCTAGGCTCTGCCTAGATGTTCCTTCATGATCAGATTCTTTTTTTTTTTTTTCTTTTGGAAGACAGGGTATGGGAGGATGGACCTGGGAGGAATAGGAAATGAGGGTGACTGGGATATAAAATTCTCAAATAATTAATAAAATATTATGAAAAAAGTTGACCAAGGTTTAGTACAAGTTAACAGTACATTACTGAAAATTTTGTTAGAGAGAAGAAACAACATTTTTAGAATGCACAGAGGCTACAGATGAAGATCTTTGTAATAAACACAATCCTAGCTGTTAGGAAGGTCACAATGGTCCAATAATATACAGAAACCTAACCAGTCAAATAAGCCACATAAAACCTAAGTAAGCTGTCAAAATCATTTCTATTATTATATCAGCATGTGAAGCTTTGTTAGAACATAGTCTCAAAAACTGGTTTAAGACTCAGGGATGTTCCTCTCCACAGAAATCTTTAGTAAAAGGCAAAGATTTATAAGATCTGAAAAGAAACCAGACTATCCAGACGGTCAAATTCTGAGATCCACAGACAGATGTGTTTACAAGATGTCCTGCTAACTAGATGGAAATCAGGCTAGCCAGCATGGGCGCTGGCCATGTACAGGTGGCACCAATCTGTCAGAGTGGACGACACGCTAGACCCATGCTGCTGGGTGGCTTGGCCATGAGGACAGGCCTGGAAGCCCCAAGGTCATGTGGGACACAACTATTATTAAAAAACAAAACAAAGACCCCTTCACCTAAGACTGTACCCAGTGACTGTCCTCCCCTAACCAGCTCCTCAGCAGCATACACTCCTTGGCCCAGGAGTGAAGGGTGGGCATGACAAAAGCAAACTGGTGTCTTTCCAGGGCCAACAGAGGGCTTGCTTTGAGCTCCTCTGCATCCACAGGGGCCTGTTTCAAGAGCCAGCTCCTCCCTGAGTACCAGGGAGTGCTCAGGGCAGCTGGGCTGTCAGCTGGGCTCAGGAAAAGCTTCCTCTGGCCACCTACTCTCTCTGTCCATCTCGCCCTCCTCCAGCTGTAGCTCTTGTACTTTTCCACCGAGGACTGACTCAGAACAAGTGGAGCCAATTACAGCAATCGATAGCAAGCAGTTGGAAGCAGCCAGAATGCTTCCAGGAGACCAATTGATTCATTTTTGACAACACAAAAGTAATGACATTCTTGGCAGATGACCACAGTCAGTAGCAACTTCCTGAGCAGACATGGGACCTAGGGGACAAGGACAAGGGCCACTGAGGGCTAGGGTCTGTCTTCCTGGTGGCTTATGAAGGTTCTCTGAGTGCCCTAACTTTTCTCTTGGGGAGCCTTCTTCACACAGTACCACTGTGGGCTATGGTGGCCAGCAGCAAGCATCCACCTCCTCACTACAGCATGGAAGGGGCTTAAAGACACTAGGCTGTGAGATCAGCCAGCCTCAGATACTGAATACTGTAGGGTTCCATATAGGCGAGGTCTCTGCCATCACATGCAGAGGACAAAGGCAGAATGGAGTTGCCAAGGCTGCATGGGGAGGCAAGGAAGTGAAATTTAGAGAAGATGGCTTCATTTGGGTAAAAGTGAACAAGATCTGGAATTGGTGTCACATGATGATGGAGTCATATGATGGTCAACTATGTGCATGTGCTTAGTGCCTCTCAACTGTGTCTTTTGGTATTCAGAGTAAGCTGGTGAACGCAGGAGGATCAAGCTCAAGGTCAGAGGCCAGCCAGGCTGGAGCACACCTTTGATTCACCTTGGGAGGCAGACTGATCTCTGTGAACTTGAGGCCAGCCTGGTCTACATAGTGAGTTCCAGAACAGTCAGGACTACAGAGTAACATCATCTCAAGAAAATAGAAAAAAAAAAAGTTCAAGGGCATCCTTGGGTTATAAGCCAAGTCAAGGCTAGTCTGGACTGCATGAGACCTTGGTTTCAAAACAAAATGTGATGAGTGGTTAGGATTGTTTTGTTTTCCACTTTTAAAAATAATATATTTATTGTGGCTCGGCAGTTAAGGGCACTGGCTGCTCTTCCAGAGGACCTGGGTCCAATTCTCAGCACCTACATGGCAGCTCACACCTGTCTGTAACTCCAATTGCAGGACTTCTGACACCCTTATACAGGCATGCATGCAGGCAAAACACCAACGAACATAAAATAAAATCATAAAAAAACTTTTTAAAAAGCATTGTTATTGTGTGTTGGGGGGGTGTGCACCCAAGCGCCCCTGCCTCAGCACAGGTGCGGAGGTGAGTGGACAGCCTGTGTCAGTTCTCTCCTTTCCCGAGGGGCAGGGTCTGTCTGCTGCATCGGCCTTGCAGTGCACTCCAGGCTTCCTGGCCTGTAAGCTTCTCCTGGTCTCCTGTCTTCATCCCCTCTCAGCCCCCTGACATCTCTGAAGTGCACCCCATCGACTTGGAGGCAAAAGAGATGAAGCATCTGGCCAGATGGAGAGGCACTGGAGGAAGGGGGCTTCCTTCAGGACAACCAGAAAGGACTTTGGATGTCCTTTGACCTCAGGTTGCTGGCAACTCCTGGCCCGTGTGGTCCCTGTGATCAGACTGGTTTTCTGCCCAGACTAGTGGCCAGATACTGGAAGTCTCCTGGGGCATGCCCAGTGTCCTACACAGCTGGGAGCTCCTTGAAGTCCTGCAGTAGCTAGAGCATAGGCTTCAAAGAGATGGAGGCAACAGCTGGCAGGGTCATCTGGGAGCTGGAGAAATGGGTCCCGTTCCCAGCACACACGTGGCAGCTCACAACTGTCAGTAGCTTCAGTTCAGTAGCCCAGGCAGACAGAGGGTTATCCTGGCCTTAGCATATCGCCTTGGCCTCTGCATTCCTCATTAAGCAAATAATACCTGTAGCGAGATGTTTTGAAGGAGTTCTGTGATCTTGTTTTCTCTGAAAACACAGAATGGTTTTTGGAATATGTTTTTGTGTCCATCCCAGGTGTAGTGGATAAGAGTGAGTTTGATTTAGACTATTCTTACCAGTGGCTATGATTTGTTTACTTGATGCTATGAAAAACATAATTTCACCATGTGCAGCTTAGACTCCTGAGAACTTTGCTCAGTATATTGGTTGAAGCCTGGAGAATGGGGGAGGGAATTAAATTTGGGGATAGTGCATTGAGACGTTAATCCAGCTCACTATCAGCTCCTGCTCTCCCAGGTTCAGGCCATCAACAAGGGTGGTCAATACTTCCTTTCTTCCTATCGTTCTTTTTCCTCTTCTGAGCTACAGGGTAAACAAGCACAGTAGCAAACTGCTACAGATATCAACTCCAGGTCCCTGGAGAATAGAGGAGATCTCCCTGGCCCCACCTAGAAGTCAGTGCCTAAGTATAGTGGATGACATTAAAAAATTGGTAATACAAAGGGCAGCATGGTGGCACATACCTTTAATTCCAGCACTCAGGAGGCAGAGGCAGAAGGTCATCTTGGCCTACAGAATGAGTTCCAGGCCAGCCAGAACTACATAGTGAGACCCTGTCTCCCCCTCAAAAAAGTGTCAATACTTGGAAAGGTTGTTAAGAACACTGGCTGTTCCTCTAGAGGACACAAATTGTCAAGTGTCCACATGGCAGCTCATGACTATCTATAACCCCAGTTCCAAGAGACCCATTGCCCTCTTCTGGCCTCTGTAGGCACTGCACATATAAGGTGTACATGCATAGAAGCAGGAAAAACACTCATACACCTTTGAATAAAGTGGTAATACTGCTACCTAAGTTCTATAGATCTCTGAGCTTGCCCAGAGTACTGGGGCACGGGGCTGGAAGACCTCTGCAGCAAGGGAAGATCCCTGGTAGACTTTTGGTGTGTGTGGTGGGGGCAGGGGGAACCTCCTGGTGTGAACCATCTGGCTCGTGACAGGTTTGCTCTGTTTATGTGTGTGTTTACGAGGGCAGCTGGGCTTCATCTCCAGGTGGACCAGGTCAGTTGAGGAATAAGACAAGAGCCTTTTACAGGAAGCAGATGTTAACTTGGAGGGTAGGAAGGTCTGAGGACTTACATTGCATGTGTCTTGCTACTATGCTTTAAAATTTGGCCGTTTAGGGTGCTGGAGAGATTGATGGCTCATCGGTTAAGAGCACTGGCTGCTCTTTCAGAGGACCCACTTGGAGACTGACAACTGTCTGGAAGTCTAGTTCCAGGGGATCCGATGCCTGCACATGGTACACTCAAGCTCACACAGGCAGACATACATATCCATAATTTAAAAATAATTCCAAAACAACAAAACAAACAAAATCTAAACTAAACCACAAGAAGTATGGCTAACTACAAGGCATGGTGACACACACTTGTAATTACTAGCAGTTGGGAGGTTGAGGCCAGGGGGACTGAAAGTTTGAAGTAATCCTGTGCTACACAAGACCCTATTTAAAAAAAAAAAAAAGATTGAAAGAAATATACTGAAATCTACTATTATGCTGGGAGATAGTTTAGTCAGTAAAGTTGTCATAAAAACCTAAAACACAGCTGGGCGGTGGTAGTGCATGCCTTTAGTCCCAGCACTCGGGAGGCAGAGGCAGGCGGATCTGGATCTCTGAGTTCAAGGTGAGCCTGGTCTACGGAGCAAGTTCCAAGACAGCCAGTGCTACACGGAGAGATCCTGTCTCAAAAAACCAAAACAAACAAGTCTACTACAAGAGTTCAAAGTTTTTTATGTGTGAACGGCTGGGTGTGGGGCACGTGCTCCTAGTCAGAGCTTGCTGGCCAGCCTATCCTACCTGATGAGTGTCCAGTGAGAGACCTTCTCAGAAAACAGGGTGCTAGCTCCTGAGAAGCAACATCCAAAGCTGACTTCTAGCCCTTGCAAGCAGACAAACATAAACACACATACCTACAATTAGTGGAGGGTATCAGCTGATTCTGCAATGATTCCGGTGGGTCCTTCATTATGTACCAATATCTTTTTATCCCAAACCCTAATGGTCTATGAGTATTTAAGAAGAACAACAATAAAGTAACCAGATATGCGGCCTGTGTACCCTAAAAGAGTGGGCACTGGATGCTGGCTGATGAATCCAAGGGTGCAGGTTTCTAGCTGTCCTGTTCCCTCAAATGCTGAGTGTTTGTAGGGTTGGAGGGAGAGAAGCAGGGCACAGTCACGGGTAGGAATATAGAGCTGAGAACCCAACAACAGTTGCCCAGGATAAGGGTGACTTGCTGATCATAACAAACATGAATGCCATCATGAAAAGACTGAAGAAAACAGGGCATGCCAGGGCAGAGATCAGCTCAGTTGGCAGAGTGCTTGCCTGGCATGGGTTTGATCCCCAGCATAAATCAAGTGTGGTGGCACACACTTACAGCCTCAGTTCTCAGAGCTGGAGACAGGAGACCAGAAGTGTAAAGTCATCCTTGGCTACAAAGCAAGCTCAAGATCAACCTGGGCTCCATCAAGTCCTGTCTAAGAAAGAAATAAGAAGCCAACGTCTTACAACACAGGACTCGGGGGGTGTCTGTCAAGGGGACAGACAGACGGCTCAGTCACTAGGGACACTCGCTGCTCTTGCAGCAGATCCAACAGATCCAAACTCCATCCTCAGCACCCCATCAGTGGGCTCACAACCACACTGAACGTCAGCTCCAGGGGATCTGACACCCTCTCTGGCCTCCATGGGTGCTTATACACGCATGAACAAACATACACACAAAAATAAAATAAATCCTTAAAAAAAGCAACTTAGAAATAAAAACATAAGACATATAAGAAGAGTTTTGATACCAGACGGTGGTGGCACACGCCTTTAATCCCAGCACTGGGAGGCAGAGGCAGGTGGATCTCTGAGTTTGAGGCCAGCTTGGTCTACAGAGTGAGTTCCAGGACAGTCAGGGGTACACAAAGAAACCCTGTCCCGAAAAAACAAAACGAATAAATGAATGAATGAATGAATGAATAAATAAATGGAGTTGTGGCCGGAGCTTCCATCCCAGCTTTCAGGCAGTAGAGGCAGGCAGATCTCTGTGAGTTCAATGTCAACTCGGTCTCAGGCCAGCCAGAGTTAAATGGCAATAAACCCTGTCTCAAAAAAAAAAAAGGGTGGTGGTTAATGGAGTCACCCCACAACAGGAGACAGTACCTCAACTAGATACCATAGCCTAACAAATAAAAACCTCACTACCAGGAATGGGTTACCTCTTTTTGAGTTGTTGACCAATGGGACCCCACAGACCTCTAAGAATGACAAATTACTGCCAATATTTTTGGTTACCCTCTAGAACTTGATAAGACCCTACTGCTAAAGACACCACATATCTGAGTCACAAAACATAGAAACTAAGCTGGTACGCACTTGGAAATTTTACTCCTGGGGGCTTGTTTTGAAAACAAGCTGGGAAAAAGTAATCAAAAATCTCACTCAGCTGTGAACCCTGTGAGCTACAGTAACAATGGGCTTGACAAGATGTGCCCAGCGGTACAATAACAGCATGCATGTTATCAGAGTAATCAACCACTCTCTGACTGGATCTAAGGCCTGCTCCATGAGAGGGAATCCATGCCCTGGCAATGTTAACCTGGCCAAAGAACCTAATACTGTTCTGGTCAGTGGACATAGTATTAAAGACTCCTGATGATTTATTGCTCTACCCATTAATTGGTGCATCTTTCAACTCTCATCAGAAAGCTCCTATTTGCACTAGATGGCAATTAACACAAAGGCCCTCAACTAGTCAATATGTAGAACATAAGAGGCTGTGTTCAGCTGTACATGAGACAGTAGATACTACACCTTTCGCCCTAAAACTCAGGAATCTCTGAGGAGGAGGGGGAAGAAAGATTCTAATGGTTAGAGGTACCAGATGTGGTGTAGCCACTTTTAATCCCAGCACTCGGGAGGCAGAGACAGGTGGATATCTGTGAGTTTGAGGCCAGACTGGTCTACATAGTTTCAGAACAGCCAGGGCTCCATAAGAGGCCCTGTTTAAAAACAAAAACAAAAACAAAAGCAAACAAACAAGCAAAAAAACACCAGCGGTGGTGGATGAATTAAAGCAAGCAAACAACATTTTCTCGACACACATGAACAGCAGTTGCATAAACGATGTGCAATTTGTGGCAGTATTCAAAAGACCTGTGCAAGTTCAAGCCTCCTGACAAAATCCCCGCAAGGAGGAGGAAGGTGGGCACAAAGTCCTCACCTAGCTGAGGAGTTATTGGCATTTGGTAGCTGCTGGGAAAGGGAAAGTCAGCTTGCTTTAACGATGTGATTTCCTAGTAGGTAGACAATACTCCAGGCAGGTCCCACTCCCAAGAGCAGCTGAATGATACAAACTGCAAAAACTCGAAAAAAAGAAAACCCCAAGTTGGGTGAGTAGGGAAGAGTGGGAAAAGTTGGAAGAGGGCTGAATATAATCAATGCAGTGCATGAAATCCTCAAAGAGTTAATAAAAATACTGTACTTTCTTATTTCAGCTTTTTGAGACAGGGTTTCTCTGTGTAGCCTTGGCTGTCCTGGAACCTGCTCTATAGACCAGGCTGGCCTTGAAATCAAGAGCCACTTGTCTCTGTCTCCTGAGTGCTGGGATTAAAGGCGTGCACCACTACTTACTGCCTGGTTAAAAAAAATTTTTTTAAATTAAAAAACAGGGGCTGGAGCATGACTCAGTGGTTAGGGGCACTGGCTGCTCTTCCAGACACCCTGAGTTCAATTTCCAGCCCATATGGGGCCCACAACTGTCTAGAACTGTAGTCCCAGGGGACCTGATGCTCTCTTCTGGTGTGCAGATGAACATACAGACAAAAGACTGATATACGTAAAATACATAAATAAATCTTTTTTAATTAAAAATAATGCAGGTATTAATGAGAAACTAACATAACTCACAGTACCACAGTGTTTCGGAAAGGGCTGATGACATAAGCCCCAGACCCTACTGATTCCCACCTCTACTTGGAAAATAAATCCTTCATGAGACAAGCTGTTCCTTTGTGGCTGTTCTTTCCTGTGCTGCTTCAGCTTCCTAAGCAGAGGCATGCTACAGTGCGACTGAAAAATTGTGAAGATTTTTTAAAAGAAATTTTTATATTGCTGTTTTAAAGAGCAAAGCTGGTGGCAAAACATATCAGCAAACACAAAACTTGGTCACACCACTTCCCATGTGATTTCCCCATTAACAGGAAGTCTAAGATATCTGTTGTACATTTACAAGAACCACCAAGGATGGCAGATGGGGACCCTGCCTGGTGGTTCTCCTCTGGGTTGGGAGCTTCGGTGTTGGGCACACAGCCTCACTTCTCACAGAAGTCTTAACTTTCAGGGTTGTTAGGAAGAAGTAGATCACAGCCTCAGGATAGTAGCTCCCTCTGCTGAGGTCTGACAGGGTTTGCACCTATGAAAGAACCACCTTGTCATTCTTGAGCTGCCCCAGCAGCATTCTGCTGCAGGTCAGAAGAGGGGTTCAGATCCCCTGGAATTGGGGTTAGAGATGGTTGTGAGCTGTCATGTAGTTGCTGGGAATTGAACCCGGGTCTTATGGAAGAGCATCCAGTGCTCTTAACCATTAAGCTACCTCTCCAGCCCCCTTTTGAGACTTTTAAGGCAACCACACAATATAAATATAAAAAATATTGAGATTTATCAAAGAAGTATTTTGTAGGGAAATCATTATAAAGCATGTCTGTTGCAGTAGTTTATTTTTAGTTATGTATAAAATAATTATGCACTGTTGGGTGAGGGGCTGCCTAGGTCTTGGTGTTATATATTGTCTGCAGGTGTTGGATTTATGTGGGGGATGTTTGATTGCTAATGATCTGCGTGTTATCAGTAGAACACCTGAGGAGTTCTATATCAATTAAAAACACCTGAGCTGGGACACTCAGGGTCCCACTGTACAGGATGGTGCTGGCCAGGACACTGGGTCCCTCTGCTGAGGTCTGCAGGGTTTGCACATGTGAGAATGCCTTCTTGTCTCTGCTGAGACACCACAGCAGCCAAACAACACATGTCAATGAGACAGCCTTTATGTTATCGAGATATAAAAAAAGTCCACAAGCTGGTGGCACACGCCTACAATCCCAGCATTGTGGAGACACAGATGGCAGGAGAACCACGGACTTGCGGGCAGTCTGGGCTACATATTAAGCTACACAGGAAGACTGAGGAGGTGCCCCTCCTCCCCGTAAAGTCCTTTGCCACTGAACGTAGTGGTGTGTGCCTATAATCCCATCACCTCTACGGCAAGATGGGAGGCAGAGACATACGAACCAACTGGTGGGGTGCGGGGTACGGTAGGGGTGGGGACAGCACGGCAGCAGAAACAAGAAAGCCCAGCCTTAACAAGGTGAAAGGAGAACCAACTCCCAGAAGTTGTCCACTGACTGTCACACAATGCCATCGCATAATGCTTCACCCTCCCGCATTTCTCCCTCTCTCTCTCTCTCTCTCTCTCTTTCTCTCTCACACACACACACACACAAAAACTCCAAGAAACCAAGTGTGGTGGTGCGCATCTTTAATCCCAGCACTCAGGAAGCAGAGGCAGAAGGGTCTCTGTGAGTCAAAAGCCAGCCTGGTCTACAGAGTAAGACACTTTAAAGAAGAAAAGAAGGAAAACAAGAATAAAGTGTAGCATTTCTTATCGTGCTACTTAGTGCACTTACTAGAACCAAGCTGAATGAGCACAGGACAGCAGACAGGCTACTGAGACAAATGTCACACAGATCTTCAGTTGTTACAACTATCTATCCTGTTAATCCTGGAGCATCCGTTGCCACACAGCTCACATCAGGACGATCTCAGGAGACCAGACCCGCAGGAGTGTACAGATCAGGAGACTTGGGCTACATCCCTGCTGACAACTTATGTTCTTCACAAAGCCAGGCCTTGTCCTGAGGAAGAGCATGTTAAACTTCTGCTCCATCCTGTATTCTTTCTTCACATAACTGTGAGAAAACACCTCACAAAAACAACTTCAGGAAGAAGGATTTGTTCTGCCTCAGGCTTTCAGAGGGTTCAGTCCATCACAGGGGGGGCAGTTCACACCATGGTGACCCATAAGCAAACAGTGAGAGAGCAGAAGCACTTTTGGGAACAATACACCTCCAAGGACCCACCCTCAGTGACCTCCCTCCTGCCTCATCTTCCCAGGATTCCAGAACCTCCCAAAATACTGCCAGTAGCTGGGGGTCAAGGCTTTGCTCAGTTTTGAGATCAGACCCTAAGATCAAGGTTGCTAGTGATGTCTTCCCAGAAGTCATGGTCCTCTGTGAAAAGTGGCTGTTCCTAAGCTTTGTGCTTTAATATCACCAAGAGGTCCAACCCAGAGGAGACTGGCCAGCCAGAGAGGCTCCATCTGCCAGCCTTGGTGATTATGTCTGACTTCAGATTGTGTTATAACAACTCACATGAAGCCATTCTTCAAAGACAGCAGTCTTGGGGCTGGTGTGAGGACTCCTCAGTGGGTAAAGGTTCTCATCACCAACCTGCTGGCCTAAGATCAACCTCTGGGACCAACATGGTGGAAGAAAGTTGTCCGTTGACTCCACACTGTGCTATGGTGTGTGTATGCTTGTACATGCACACACTCACACACACAGGCACACACAACTATAACAAGGAGGAGGAGATGGTAGCTTTGGCCTTCAATCTAATGGGCTGGAGTCATGAGTCCCGGGTCCCTGTCACCTATTGCTGTGTTTGTTGTTACTAAATGAGGACCTGCCAAGGCCTGTCCATCTGCATGAAGCTACCTTCTCCAATGAAGCCAGCTTCTCCAGAGGTAGTGGCTGACTTGACACTTGGACAAGTGACATAGTCCCTGGCCTTCAGCTGTGGAGACCGAGGAGTGTTTCCAGAGGTCCTGGCTCTAGTGCTACCTGCCCCTACCCGACTACAGCTTGCATTAGTTTCTCTCCCTGAAACAAGAAGCTCGGTTCTAGGAGCCCCGAGGACTTTAGGAAGCTGAATCCAAAAATGGCATCTTCATACAATGTATACATTTGGACTGGTCACCAACCATCAACTGAGGAGCAATGGCAATATTCCTGTGCCCAGGTGACAGTTCTGTGACAGATGAGCAGATGTGGGGACTGCACAGGTTGGCAAGGCCCACCAGTGGCAACACATGGGTGACAACATCAGCTTTTTGCCGCTGACACACCTCTGTGGATATCAACAGAGGAAGAAAGGTCAGTCTCATGGTTCCGGAGGCCTCAGGCAGTCACTCAGCCCTGCAGCCTTGGGCTGCTGGTGGGGTACCTCCTGTGTCAGGGAGCATATGGCAGAGGGGCCACTCACCTTGTGGTGGCCAAGAAGCAGAGGGGTTGGGGGGTGGACCTCTATTGTCCCCTTCAAGGGTATGCTCTATGATCTACTACCTCCAACGAGGCTCCAACAGACTCCACTACCTCCCCATAGCGCCATCAGCTGGAAACAGCATTTAGCATCTGAGCCTGTGGAAGATGTCCAAGATCTGAACCTCAACGGTGACCATCAACCCACAGTCACCACACATGTCTCCATGTTCTCTGTTTTCAGAGGCACCTTTAACCATGGTGATGGCTGCTGCTATGCCGTGAGGGGTCGTTCACTGTAAAATGACGACGTTGCTCTAATCACCAGTCTTTCATACAGACACTCCACTGCTTGCATTTGATTTCTCTGCAGCCGGGGCTTGGATCTGAGGATCCCACCACCCTGCCACAGTCAGTTGAACGTTCACTCCAACTTGCACTGCTCTGAATTTGTTCAGTGAAACTTTATTCAGTTTTACACTGCTGCATTCTGAACTGGTGTAATTCAAGACAGACAACAAGAAACATGCAGCATATGATGAGAAAGAGCCAGCTGGGGATTCAGTCAGGAAAGCCGGAACACAGGCCAAGGCCCCAAAGCTTGTGGGACCTGTGCTCACTTACAGTCTCCAGGCCTCACACGGAACCCGGATGCTGTGGGCCAGCGGGCTCCTAACCGCTCGTCTTCTTTTGCTTCTGCTTCAGCTTGCTCCACAGCCTCTCCAGGGCCACCTTCCCCATGAAGAAAGTGATGGTGAAATTACGCTTGTACCAGTCTCTAGAGAGAAAGAGAGGCACTCCGGTCAACTGCAAGGACAGGGCCTTGAGGTGCCATACACACAAGCACCTTCCCTATCTCTGCACTGCCCGCTTCTTGGAGGGCTCTAATAGTCCTCTGGCCTTCGCTAAGGGATTCCCAAGATCCTCTCTGAACCCAGCAGCAGTCCTAGACACTTTGGAGAGACGAGTAGCTATGAAACACAGCCTGGCAGGCTGCCTATGGACCTGAGGGTTGTCCTGCTTTGGTCTAATTTGTATGAGAAGTCCACAGCCAAAGTCCCCCGCAGTAGGAAGCTGACTAGTCACAAAGCTCCAAATCCCCTTCCCCTGAGTGGCGAGTCTCCGATTCTCTTGTACAAGCCCTGGTGAAATCTCAATGAGGACAATACATGGGTACTGCCCACCAGCCATTCAAAGGAAGCCCACCACTGGTGGCAGTTTCAAACCTAACAGTGAGGTCTAAAGAGCTCGCTGGATGGAAGAAAGGCACAGCTTAGATCTGGGCAAGCTCCTGGTATCCCCAAAGCCATCCCAGGCCCCTGAACTATTGAGCCATTTCTGCTAGGGTTGGACCCATTGATTTCTTGGCTCTCAGTACAGAAGGTGAGAGGGAAACCAGAACCCTAAGGAAGCAGCAGCACAAGTTTAAGTCCCCAACTCCATCTACATGAGAACTTTACATCTCATTAGCTGGAGCAACACCCCACTGACAAGCAGTACCCCAAGTAAATAGAAAAGCTTTGGGGGAGCAGTCCTACCAGAATCTCAGGCCAAGGAGAACTACTGCTCTGGTGATGCAGACAGCTTGATCTGGCCATGTGAGCAGAAGAGCCAGGGAAGCCTCTTGGTTCCTATGCTGAGGTGGCCTCCTGTGGGCAGCTATGCACACACAGCCTGTAGGGGGCAGCCAGGCTCTGGATGTATAGCTAATGTGCTGAGTGACTAGGTCAGGGTAATGCACACAGAAGCAGACACTGCAGGACTGAGCCCTAGCTCTCTGCTCTGCTGAGCTCATCCAGCCTCACCGTTGCCATGCCCTCTAAGGCCTGCCACCCTTGCCATAGCCAGCCCTGTCATTGCTGTATTTAAAGCAAATCTCAAATTGCATCTTCACTGTTTTATTAGGTATTATCAAAAGCTAAAATCTTTATAAAAAAAATCAGATTTATCAAGCCAACCACAGTGGCCCACACCTTTAATCTCAGCACTTGGGAAATGGAGGTAGGGAGAACCTCAATGAGTTTGAGGCCAGCCTGGTCTATATGGAGAGTTCTAGGCCAGCCAAAACAACCTAGTGAGACTCTGTCTCAAAAAACCAAACCAACCAAGTAACAGCAGCAACAAAGAAAGAACCAAATTCGGTGGCATCCATGTGACTCAAGCACTCCCGAGGCAGAGGCCTGGTCTACACAAGTTTAAAGCCAGTCAGGCCTATATATGAGACCAAGTCTCAAAAATAAACAAACAAATAGAACAGGAAAAAAAGCACTACTCTGACAATATAATCAACTAAATCTTAGACACAACCATCCATCTCCTATGGATACCCTGTCCAAAGGTCTCAAGCCTGGACACTCTGTGGAATTCCCAGTACTTTGGGCTGAGCTAACACCTTCAGGCTATCATTTCAAATGTCCTCAGTGCCTTCTCCACATACACACACCTTTTCCTTTTTGCCTATGAACTGGTACTTGGATTTAGAAGTCCAGCCACATTGCAACCCCGTCTCTCATGATCACATCTTGTGGCGTGGGCCACACCTGCAGCACTCTGGCTTGCCGAAACACTTGGTGTGGACATGTTTAGGGCCAAGGTGTGGCACCCTCATCTGCCATCATTCCATCCCCACAGCTTCTCTGCCCAGTGGTTTCAGCAGCGAGGGATGACAAGTGTGTAGATATATGTACACTATTAGGAAAACAGCATCGTATTTCTGAGTGTTCTTTTGCATGGTTTAAATTCGATTGCACAGGGACAGGGACGCTGACGTTCTTTGGGTTTCTCCACATGTAGCCTCATATAACCAAGAGCAACCCGTGAGCTTTTGTTAGTTCCAGCACAGACACGTGCGTACAGTCATCTGCAGCGCTGTTCTCGGAGGCTAACTGACTGAGCCTCGGGTTGCAGGTTCCTTGCTGGTTTCTGTACGGCTCTCGTGTGGCCCTTGAGCTCTGACCTCCTTGTCTCTACCTAGGCAATGTCCTGACTGACCCATATCCTAAGGAAGGGCAGTCAGGGCAGTCAGGACCTACTCGCTGACGTAAGGGCCAGAGGTGCTGTGGGGACCCTGTGCTCACACCGAGGCTGGCAAATTTAGCTGAACCTGCAAAAAGTGGAGGCGACAAAATCACGCGGTTTTCACCGCTACTGAAAACACCAAAGCTGTTAAACTAAGGTAAGAAAACAACCAAATGTGGATGTGAAATCAGAACTTTGGGGAAGATGTAAACACTTACCTGTTATAACACATGTGCTTCTGAAAATTCTTACTCAAAAATTCCTTATAAAAGTCAGCCATTTCTTCTGCATCCAATGTTGCCTTTTGACCTAGAAGTAAATTACAACTTAAACATAAGGAGAACTGGATGAGCGGTGTATACTTATAACCCCAGAACTTGCTTGATCAACAGCCTCAGTTATAGGAGATCCTGTCTCAAAAACCCAAAAACCAGGAGCCTATAACATGGCTCAGTGGGTCCAGGCCCTTGCTGCCAAGTCTGAAGACCTGAGTTGAATCACTGGGATCCAAAAGGTAAAAGGAGAGAACTGACTCCCACTAGCTGTCCTCTGACCTCCAAGTGCATGCTATGGCTCGTGTACCACCGCGCCCCCCCACCCCCGCTACAAACACAAATTTTTAAAGATCCTATTTTATTTTTTTAATTATATGCATATGTGCATTTGTAGGTTTGCACACAGTGGGTAGGTATAGGACCTGCACAGGCCAGTAGAAGGTGTCAGATACCCTGGAGCTAGAGTTACAGACAATAGTGAGTCACCTGACCTGGGTGCTGAGAACCAATCTTGAGTCCTCTACTGGAACAATAAGAGCTCTTAACTACTGAGCCATCTCTCCAGCCCCCAAATAGTTTTATTACTCTCTATGCTTATTTTATGCATATGGATGTTCTGCCTGCATTGTTTATGCATCATTTGTAAGTCTGGTGCCCACAAAGACCAGAAGGTGTCTTGGGCCTGGAACTAGAGTTACAGATGGTTGTAAGCTACCATACGGGTGCTGGGAATGGAATCCAGGTCCTCCATGAAAATAGCCAGTGTTCTTAATTGCTGAGTCATTTCTCCAGTCTTGTTTTTCTTTTTAATGTTGGAGGGGGCAGAAAAGAACAAAAATACGACTGAGGTTGTGGCTCAGCTGGCAGAGCGCTTGCCCGAAGCCTTGGGTTTGGACCCCAGCATCACATGAATCAGGAACAGAGGCAGGAGGATCATAAGTTCTGAGCTACATAGTGAGTTTCAGGCCAACATGGGCTACATTGAGATACTGTCTCAAAAAACAAAACAAAGGATGGAGAGATGGCTCAGCAGTTAAGAGTACTTGCTGCTCTTCCAGAGGACCCAGGTTAATTCCTTAGCCTAACATGAAGGCTCACAACCAATTGTAATTTCAATTCCAAGGGAGCCAACGCCCTCTTATGACCTCTGAGAGCATCGGGCATGCACACAATGCACATACATACATGCAGACAAAACACTCATACACAAAAAAATAAATCTAATATACGTATGTGTTGTGTGTGTGTGTAAAGAATGCATTCAACAAACTTGTAGATCAACACATAAATACCAACTGTATTTCTAGACAATAGCAATGACGACCTAGAAAACAATTCATTTACTACAGCAGCAAGAATAATGGTCTTCTTTTATTCTGAGGCAGGGTCTCTTGTAGCGGTACACTACAATCTTTTACTCTCAATTTACGGAAATAGAAGGAAGGATAGAAAGAAATCTTCACTGCTTTTGCAAGCAGCCTTGATATAGAATGAGAGAAAGGTAGGAATCTTCACAGCCTCTTTTAGGCTGTCCTAAGCTTGAAAAGGACTTTGCTGACAAGTGAGTCAGACCAGCGTCTCAGCTCACAGTCTATAAACTCAGTCTCTCCAACCTTTGTTCTTTTAGGAATTATCACACTAAAGACAGCAACCAACCAACGAACCGCCAACCAACACTTGGACTCTCGGGGCTTCAAACATTTTATAACCTAAGCCAAAAGTTCCCATAAACCCATGCGGCACCCAATCCCCAAAACAAGCTACAGGTGCCAGAATGACTGTACCTAACCAAATTATAGCCACCTGCATCAGGCATTCCAAATCCAACTCGTAAACAACTATACCACAGCTGGGGTGAGCTCACAAACCTAATCCAAACACCATTTTGTGTTTTTAAGGAAAACAAAATAACAAAAACGTCTTCCGAGTATTCCACTACAGTCCCATACTGTATCCTAGGCAGGCTTACAAGGCCTACATAATCAACTTAGCCTCAAACCTGCAACAATCCTCTTGCCTCAGCCGTTCAAGTGCTAGATTACAGTTGAGAGCCACCATGTCCAGTTCTTTCTTCTTTCTCTTTCCTCCCTCCCTCCTTCCAGAAATGGTCTTGCTATATATAGCCCAAGCTGGTCTCGAACTCTTGAATCTTTCTGTCTTAGCCTCCTAAGTGTATGTATGTAATCACCATGCCTGACTCAAGAATAATAACCTTGGAGCTGGAGAGATGGCTCTGTGGTTAAGAGCACTGGCTGCTCTTCCAGAGACTCTGGGTTCAAGTATCCATACCCACATGACAGCTTACAACCATCTCTAACTCCAGTTCTAGGGGATCCAAAGCCTTTCTCTGGCCTCCTCAGACACTGCATGCACATGGTACACAGGCATATATGCAAGCAAAACATCAAACACATAAATAATAAAAATATTTTTAAAATATTAATCTTCTTAATCCCAGCACTCAAGAGGCAGAGACAGGAGGATCTCTGTTTGAGGCCAGCCTGGGCTACAGAGTGAGTTCCAGGACAGCCAGAGTTACAACAGAGAAACCCTGTCTCGAAAAAAACAGAAACAAAACAACAACAACAAAAAATATTAATCCTACTTGTCTTTTTTTGGGGGGGAACGGGAGGGGGGCGTTGAGACAGGATTTCTCTGTTATAACTCTGGCTGTCCTGGAACTCTCTCTGTAGATCAGGCTGACCTCAAATTCACAGAAATCCACCTGCCTCTGCCTCCTGAGTGCTAGGATTAAAGGCATGTATCACCACCACCTGGCCCTGCTTTTCTTTTAATCTTGTTAATTTTTCTGCTAGCATACAAAGGAATGGGTTTCACTGTGACATTTATTTACATAGGTTATATATTTGTCATTGATAACAGTCCTAAGGATAAATGGAGAATACTCGAGTCTTGGATTCTGAAAACAGTAAAGTCTGAGAGACAGATGAAAGACCTAAATAAGGGTAGAAAGGTCCTGTGCAGTGGCCTAGAATATTCAACACCTACAAGAGTGCCAAGGGTGGTGGCCCATACTTTTAATCTCTGGGAGTTCAAGGCCAGCCTGGTCTACAGAGTGAATTACTCCAGGCCAGCCAAGACTACATAGACAGACCCTGTCTCGAAAAAACAAACAACGACAAAAGAAGAGGGCACTACTCTCCAACTGGCAGATTCAACATAATCTTTATCAAAATTACATCTGGCTCCCCTTGATAGGGTTTTTTGTTTGTTTTGAAGATATTAACAAACTTATCTTAAAAAATGGAAACTCAAAAGAACTTAACAGCCAAAACAATGTGAGCAGGAGATGACAAATTCAGCCTTTTATCCCAGCACTCAGGAGGCAGAGGCAGGTGAGCTCAGTGAGTCTGAGGCCAACCTGGTCTACATAGTGAGTTCCAGGACAGCCAAGGCTACACAGGAAGATCCTGTCTCAAAAAATAAAACAAAAGAACAAGTGAGAAGCTTCATATTTCTCAGTTCCAAAACTTACTCTAGAGCTGAGTCATCAGGCCACGCGGCACTGTCACGGAGCACGAGCAGGTCAATATTAGAACTTGAGACCAGAGAAAAACTGAACACACCAGTCAGGAACAGTCAAGTCCATCCTTGAGGAAGAGCGTGTGCTCTGAGTCAGCAAACACTGAGGCACTGAGGACAAGTGACCCTCTCTGATGCTCCCATCTGGTAGGTGGCATTCACTTATGAAAACTAAACAGTCCTGGAGGAGGTGCTGGCCCAGAGGCCAGTCTTAGATAATCAGGCGATGGCAAGGAATGAGACTGCAGACAGACTGCATGTGGAATGGGGCGCTCTGACCTGGAAGCTGAAAGCCCAACACTGACCGACCACCTCCTGAACTGCATGGAGGGCATCTGCCAAAGGCAACTCTTGCTCCTTGGGGTAGGGGTGCGATGCCAGTACCCGTAGACCTGCCTCTAGCAGAGAGCGCTGTGTGATAGAACAGACATGGAGGACACTGAAAAGGGGAAGAGAGGCAGCAGGCAAGCACATTCCCACAGAACACTGACAGAAAAGCACACAGTTGTCACAGCATGACAGAAACGAGTGTCCCCTCCAGCCCCCGACCCCTCAGCTTGGACAGCCATATGCTGAGGGACTCAAGACAGAGTGGGGAGACTGGGTCAACTCTACAGCTGCACTCCTCTGCTCCACCTCAGTCTGCCTCTTAGTAGGCAGGTGTGAGTGATCTGCCATCTTCTGTGCCTCAGTTTACTACATAATACAGGCAACGGTATGTGTGCTGTGCACTCCTGCTAATGTACAGAACACATGCAAGAGTCAAGCCTGTGTTATAAGCTCAGCAGTGTTATCCACTGTGGGAACTGAACACACGCAGCACTTTCTTCATATGCTCCTGTTGACTCAGCCTTCTTGCCGTCCCTTCCTAGAGGATCTGAGAACATCCTTCCTCCCCATACCCACACACACCCCATACCATACCCCACACACACTACCTCACTACCCCCACCACATACCTCCACACCACACATACACCACACCGCACACACACACCCACCTCACACACCCACACACACACCACACCCCTCATACCCCCCACACCACACACACATATACACACCTCACACACACACACCCCACACACACACCTCACACACACACTTCACACACCCAGATACCATACACACACACCACACACACACACCACACACGTGCACACACACACATACATACCACACACCTTACACCACACACACACCACTCCGCACACACACACACCCCCCACACACCACATACACACACATACACACCACACACACCTCACTCCACACACACACACCTCACACCACACACACCAACACACACCACACATACAAACCACACACACACACAACAGATGCCCACACTCCTAATCCCCTGCTAGTTTTCTCCAAGGGTCTACAAGTGCATGTGAACCTAGCAGCCCACCTGTATGTAGACCCTGCTCTGTCCACTTGTCAGCTCCCAAAGGACAGGACTGCAGTTCTGCTCCACCCACCCTATCCCACTGGTCAGTGGCATGCCTCTTTAAAGATGGATGCTACTCAGATGCAGTGGGGAGTACCTACCACCTGAGAGGTAAGGGATGCCAAAGGCTCCCAGGGAAGGTGATTCATAAGCTGGTCTCAAAGGACAGACACAAGCAGGTGGGGGAAGTAGGACCAGACTGGAAGGTACCAGGACTGAGCCCACTGAAGAGAAGCTTTTGGGGTGATATAGTCTTAGTTTATCCCTAGAGAAGGGAGTGCCCTTTCCTCCAGCAGAGTCTCCAGGCCTTTCATAACAAGGGAGGTACTGTCAAAACAGGAAGGCTGTATCCCTGGCAACAGCAGCACAAGCTGTTTCACTGCAGGACAGGCTCTCCCTGTTAGCCATGGAAACTCAAACTGTGGCCTTCTTACACTGATTCCCTCAGCTCTGCAAGTGATCAGCACAGCACTGCCTCACAGAGGCTTCTCTGAGACTTGGCAGCAGTTGGAGAGGTGAGAGGGAACTACATGTGGGCTTGTCATCGCTGCAGTCAGAGTACACAGGGAAGGGTGAACTGCAGGGTGGACGCAGGCAGAGCTGCCCACACCTGATACCTCTCCAAGATGCTCTCAGACAGGCCTAGGGCCACCTCACCCAAACATCCTCAAGCCAATGATCAGACAGCAGGAATCCCATTAATGCTTGCCAAGTTGTTCTTGCTCTACCCCACCCCCACCATCTCTGTCTCTTGTTATTTAATATAAAGCAAACTGGAGGGACCAAGGGTGGGAGGAGGTCTGAGGAACAGGAAGGGAAGGGAGGAGGAGGAAGAGAGCCATAATGGAAGGATGGAAAGGAAAAACTCAATTGATTACATCATTCCTGAAAATGCGTGGGTGTCTCAAAAATGCCATCTGACACAGATCTGTCTCCATGGCTCCCTTTCTGGATGCACAAACATCTGTGCAGTCAGAGAAAGGGAAAGAAGGGAAGAACTCTCCTGACTCTGATGTCCAACAACTGAAACCAGGGCTTTTAAGTCAATCGGTGCATTTCCCGCACCGCAGCAGAATTTGCAGAACATCCATCCAGCAGATGGCCACTGCTCTCTCTCTAGTCTGCAGTCACCAGGTATCTAGACAACCCCCATTAAAGCTTGTACGGAGCACGTGCTTGACTCTGATTGACCCATAAGGACTGGGAGATGGTTCATGACCATTCCATGCTTGCTTCTTTGCAGGTGGTAATGGATACAGCTAGATCCTTCTAGAAAAGGGCTAGGAATTTCAGGCTACCACCAGCTACCAAAGCAACTCCACCAGGACTGATTGTCAATGAAAACTTTCCTATGAATTCAGAAAGTATAGACTGATATCTTGCTGCTTGAAACTGTTTACAGCTATCAGATTCCTCTTCGCACACTTAGTCACTTGGCCACTGCTGTTGTTATTAAGGCAAATTTGTTGCAACCTGTCTAAAAGTCCAGATGGTTCATGTCACCTTGGCTGTAAGCACCATCCATCTGCCATTCATGATAAACTGTGTGTGCTTCCTGGACACTGACTCCTTGGTCTGGCCATCCTTCTGGACTTCCTCCATCCTGTGTTCCCATGGCAGCTGCCAGGCTCATTCAATACAATCCTATCTCTGTCTGCTGATCCGAGGCCCAGCACAGCTGGAAACTGCCCATCACTGGACAGGGATAAACAGGGAGGCAGAGGGCCAGATTATACAAAGTAAGAGAAAGGCACAACAGAACAAAGGAGGATTTCAAGATGGAAGAAAGAAGTCTAGGGTGAGTCTAGTCCCATTGCCTGAGGACAGCCCATGGCTGAGGCCCTGCTCCCCACGTCCCAGGTCTTCAATATCCACCTCACCTGGTCAGCCAGCTCCTGCTCAAAGTCTCACTACAGGCTGGGCATGGTGGCATGCCTATAATCCCAGCACTCAGGAAGCAGAGGCAGGTGAGTCTTTGTGAGTTTGAAGCCAGATTGGTCTACAGAGTGAGTTCCAGGACAGCCAGAGCTGCATAGTGAGACCCTCTCTCAAAAAAACAAAAACCAAAAACCAAAACAATCCACCACCACCAACAAAATAAAGTCCCACCACAGCCATTCAGATGCTTTCAATTCCCATGCTGCCAATGTCTGAGACTAGAACATCTTCTGTGTCCTAAAGCTGAAGGCGGTGGAATCTTTAGGATGTGGAGACTAATGGAGGCCCCTAGGGCACTGCGCATGCTTTCAAGGAGGATTGTGGGACCTAGGTACCCTCTCCTTTACAAAACAGGATCTTACTATGTCGCCCTAGCTGGCCTAGAACTTACTATCTAGACAGGGCTGCCTTTGAACTTGGGAGTAATTCTCCTGCCAGAGCCTCCAGAATGCTGGGATTTCAGGCCTGTGCACCCATGCCTTTCCCATCTCTCTCAGTCGGTAGTGCTCTCAGCACGCGCACACCACGTCACCATCTGGTACCCCATCCAAGCCAGGCAAGGTCTGTTGAGCCAGACTAGAAGCTCCAGAGAGTGAACTAGTAAAGCCTCTATCCTCAGTGAATCACCACTATGTCCTTACAGGACGCAAAATAGGCAACACACATCCTTGAATCCCTATTTTTATGGTAAAGCCTAAAGAACTAGCTTTCCTCTAGAATCTGGAGTCTAAATAATGGCTTCATTTTATTCAGCTAGATTTTCTACCATTGGGAACTCTGGATTTAACTCTGAAGTCTATCAGTAACTGATACCCAATGACTTTAAAGAATTATTTGGAATGTGTATGCTAAGAGGAATAATTTAATTTTGTATCATAAATAATTCTTTTTTCCAATATAACTTACTAGACAAACCTCCTCTGCCTTCAGCTCCAGGCAGCCTCTACAGAGCCCCACGTGTTATGAGCTTACACATGTGTGCTGGACAATCTCACCTATTGCACCCCCTTCCTCATTCCAGCTGCTGCAGCCTGAGAACTCTTTGTTTAACCTTGGCAGAACACGATGTTTTTAAGTATGTATACAGCATGGAGCAGCCATATCTAGCTGGTTGGCATGAATCTCCCCAGAACTGTCATTGTGGTAAGGAACTTGACACCCATGCTCAGCAGTTCCCAAGAATACCTTATTAACCACCTTGCTCCACCCGACTGGGATTATATGTCCTCCACATGACTCTGAACACTGCTGGAGTGGTAACTCTGCACGTTCCCTCTCCACAGTCTGCTCTTTTCCATTGCCAAAGAAACTATAAAATATTACTTAAAGCCAGTCTTTTCAATACACAGCAGAGTCACCAATATGATTGTCATGTTCACATGAGTCAAAACAATTCTATCTGTTAGAAAAATGGCCAATCTCTAATACAATACCACAGCATGGGCTGAGCCGATGCTACCATCTGATACCACAGACACCCCTTTACCAGAGAGAGCCAGGAGCTTGCGGGAACCCTGAGGGTACATGTACACATGGGGAGAGAAGTCTCCGCAGGAGAGAGAGTAAGTTAAAGACACAGAGGTGTCTGCCTTTGGACTCTCGTTCACTTAAACTTTTGTACAACATTAGCACAATGCAAATGTACTAACCTGACTCCATCCGCAGGCCTGAGCCTTTAGCTTTCAGTCTTGAGAAAATGAATTCTTCTTTTTCCTGAAAGAGGACCATCAGAACTCATTTAGCCAGGTGTTTAGTACGTGTCTATACTACCCAAAATTGGGAAATGGATACCCGTCAGGAGACCAAAGTCATCCTCAGCTATGTGAACCCACCCTGGGCTACATGAGACAACCTTATCTTCAAATATCAAAATAAATTTTTAAAAAATGTTAAACTCAAATAACTTTCTTCTTAGCCAGGAGTGGTGCATGCCTATAACCCTAGCTACTCAGGAGGCTGAGGCAGGAGTATAAAAGTTTGACGCATCACCGACAATTTAACAAGACTCCATCTCAAGGTAAAAATTTAAAAGGGTTGAAATTGTAGCTCACTAATAGAGCACCTGCCTAGTGTAAACCCTTTAATCCTCAGTATTAGAGAGAGAGAATGGTCTTCTCTGGCTTCCTACTTCTCTTGGCTAGAACACAATGCTGAGAAACTTGAAGTAGATTTCCTAAAAAATCACACCTCAAAGCCTGATTTTTTTTTTAAGGTTTATTTTATGTGTGTATGTATGGGGGTCTACATGTATGTCTGTATACAACATCCACAGTGCCTGAGGAGTCCAAAAGAGGACACTGGATTCCCTGAAACAAGAGTTACAGACAATTGTGAGCCATATATAGGTGTGAGAGTTGAAACTGGGTCCTCTAGTATCAGCCAGTGATCTAACCGCTAAGCTATCTCTCCAGCTGCAGGCAGAGCTTGTTTTAAACCATTTCAATGTAGTTAAGGTTACATGCTTGATAGAGAATTTTTCATGTAGCCCAGGATGGATTTGAACTTGCTATGAGTTAGAGACTGGCCTTGACTCCTAATCAAGAACTGGGATAAGAGTTATGTTCACCATGCTCTGCTTGAAATAGGACTTGGAAAAAATATGTCCATGGGTTTTAGAAGATAGGTTGTTTATAAATCCACAGAATACAAGAAACACTGTTTATGTCCTCTTCTCCATTAGGATATTTATACTTGTGTGGCTGCTCTAGGGTAGAAAGAATGTTGGTACACACCTTTAATCCCAGTATCCAGAAAGCAGTGGTGGTACACCCTTTAATCCCAGCACTTGAGAGACAGGAAGCAGAGCTCAGGAGTCATTGTCAGACAGGAAGTGACACTGAAATGAGTCAAAGTGAAGGACAGGCAAAGAGACAAATCAAAGGAAGAGTTAGCAGAGTGAGGACACACCCAACTCTCACAATATAAAAGCAGGTTCTCAGTTCAGAGAGACACAGAGGATAAGAAGCAGAGAGAGAACAAGACACTGAGACAATGAAGGGGTCTAACTGAGGATAAGGCAGAGAAGTGGGAAGAATGACTGAGGCAGTATGGAACAATGAGAATGCACAGAGACACAGAGGAGTCTGAGCAAGGAGTCAGTTACAGAGGCAGTATGAAGCTCAGTCAGAGGTTAAGGCAAAGAGGTTGACTGGAACAGCAAGCGGTACAAAACAGGCAGTATGGGGATAAGACACAGAGACAATGAAGTGGTCTGACTGAGGAAAGATACAGAGGCAGACAGAAGATAAGGCAGAAATCAGTTATCAGATAGGAAGAGTGAGTCTGTTTGAAGCTGAGCAGAGTAGTTCAGAAGAGTTCAGTAGAAACAGTCAGCCGGCTCAGAAGGTAAGTTTGAGCCAGAACAGCAGCAAGTGAGTTGAACCAGAAGAGTTCAGAAGGAGCTAGTCAGAGTGATTCAGTCAGCAGTGAGTCTCAGAGGTTGATTAAACTGTACGGAGGTTTAAATGTTCTAGATTGTATGGAGGCTGAGGGCTGAAGCCTTCTAGGTCCAAGCTAGCATCTTGAAGACTAGATTATATGGAGACCAAAAAGCTCCAGGGCTCCAGGACTAGAACCAGGGATTGAATCAACCAAAGAATAAAATGCCTATTACCCTAAATTTACATCTACAGTTTAGTCTTTTGATCTCCTAAAAAAAAATTTTTTTTTTGAGACAGGGTCTCACTGGAACTCACTATGAAGATCAGGTTGGCCTTGAACAAGAGATCCACATGCCTTTGACTCCCAAATGCTGGGATTAAAGGAATGCACCATCACCATCACACCTGGCTGCTAACAACACTACTAAAAAGAGACAAACTGTTCTGTATACTCACACAAATCCCAAACAGAACAGCAACCGTGTAAATGCTAAAGATTTAGTGCCCCCAAGTGGCTAAGTGCATTGTTCCTCACTCTGATCTGAATCACACACTTACCTTACTAAAAGTCAAATTCTGGTTTGCCCAGAATTTCTGATTCCATTCTTGTGTTTCTTGTCTCAATTCTCTAAGCTTTTGTTCCAAGGAGGATTCGTTTTCAGGGATATGAAAATAAACAGGACGAAGGTTTGAATATTTATCTGGGGGTCCTATCCAATCATGGCAAGAATGTCTTGGAGGGCAGAATCTTGAGACCTTTAATGAAATGCATGGGATTAACATGTAACTAAACTGTACCCTAGTGTTATAAAGTTAACAACTCCATTTATTCAAGGCCCTGGTCAGCTTATTCTGAGAAAGACTACAATGTATCCAATCATTTTCCAAACTAAAAGAGCTATAATACAATCCTCTTAAGTGCTGGCATTATAGGCAGACACTACCACATCCGGCCTTAACATCTTTATACTATTCACCAAATGATGCTGAAACAATTCTACATCCCGATGGAAGAGACCAGGCCTGGTAGGTAGGCCTTCAACTCCAGCTAGGAAGCTGAAGCAGGATCATAGTTTGAAGCCAACCTAGACAATTTAGTAAACCTGTCTCAAAATTACAAGTATAAATAAAAGGACCAAGAATGTAATTCAGTAGTAAGTGTGTTTACCCAATACTCCCAAGGCTTTGGGTCTATCCTCAGTACATCTAAAGTATGTGTGTATACATTGTGTGTATGCGTATTTTGCACTTCTGAAGATACTACTAAGGCCAAGTGTGATGGCGCACGCCTTTAATCCCAGCACTGGGGAGGCAGAAGCAGGTGGATCTCTGGATAATCTAGAACTCACTATATAGATTCAGATTCACAGATCTGCTTGCCTCTGCTTCCTGAGTGCTTTAAAGGTTGTATGCTCCATAGTCAGCCTTAAAAGATTTTTTTTAAAACTCTGTATTTGTTTTTGTTTTTCAAGACAGAGTTTCTCTGTGTAGCCCTGGATTTCCTGGAACTCACTCTGTAGACCAGGCTGGCCTCAATTTTACAGAGATCCACCTGTTTCTGCCTCCCAGTGGGTGTGAGGTGAGGCGGCTGAAGAAATGGCTCAGTAATTAAAAGTACTTGCTGCTCTTTCAGATAACCCAGCAACCTCATTTTGTGGGTCACAGTCACCTGTAACTCCAGCTCCAAAGGAAGCAGACACTCTCTTCAGACCATCGCAGGCATGCACACACATCATATACATTCACACACACACACAAATAAAAATAAAACCTTTAAAATATGTATTTAGAAAAACCAATATTCTAATTATATGCTTGCTGTCAGGTCTAATTTGTATGTTTATCATAACATCAATCACCTTAAAACAAAGGCTCTTCCTGTGAATACTGGTATTCAAAATTAAGTTAGAAAAGATGGGCTGGGGATTCAGCTCAGTTAACACTGCTATGCACAGTAGGCAAACACTCTACCACAAACAGCCACATCTCCAGCCTCTAAAGCTTTCCCTGTTTATTAATTTTTGTAGTTGTAAAGATCGAAATCAGACCTCATTCATTTTGCTATGTATTTTTAATAGGGGGAAAAAGAATAATCTGGACATAGTGGCATGTCTGTAATCCTAGTACTTGGGAAGCTGAGGCAGAAGCCTATTTGTCCCTCTAAACACCATTACCATGGGGACCAGTTTGTCCACACTATCCCTCAACCTTGACATTCTGCACCTGTGCACATACTACTCCAGACTGCAGCCAAAGCCATCTCTCCTAAATGCTTTCTTTGAAAATCCTGCAGCGAGGCTGGAGATGGCCCAGTGGTTATCAGCACTCGGTGCTCGTGCACAGAACCCATGTTGGGTTCCTACTACTCATGTCAGACAGCTCGAAACTACCTGTAACTCCAGTTCCAGGCATATTTGATATCTGGCCTCTGTAGATACCTGCACTGTTGTATATATCTCCACTTTCACGTGTGCACACAAACACACACACACACCTAATCCAAAATAAAAAAACATTTTAATTTTTTTAAAGTTTATTTTTATGTGCATGAGTGTCTTGCCTGCATGTCTGTCTATTACCTGTTGAGGCCAGGAGAGAGTGCCAGATCCTCTGGAAATGGAGCTATTGATGGCTGTGAGCAGCTACGTGGGTGCTAAGAACTGAACATGGGACCTCTGTAAGAACAGCCAGTGCTCTTAACCACTGAGCCACCTCACTTGCCATAATAAATAATTTTTATTTGTTTTTGTGGTGCTGGTATCAAATTCTGGACCTCGCCCATCCAAAGCAAGCACTCTATCACTGAACTACAGTCCCAGCCCCCAATGGCCTACCTGTGTATATATGTGTATATGTACTTGCTAATATGGGTGTGTAAAGGTGTGAGCTGGAGGTGTGAGCACCTGTACGTATGCATGTGGCAGTCAGAAGTCAATATCAAGTCTTCCTTGATCACTTCCCACATCCTTATTATTTGAAATGGGGCCTCACTGGCCCTGAAACTCATCTAACAGGCTAAGCTGGCTGGCCAGCCGCAGCTTCATGGGTCTAACTGTCCTCACTCACCACAAGGGTTACAGGTACCCTGGGTTTTTACAGGGTGCTAGGGATCCAAACTTAAGTCTTCCTGTTCATGTGGCACACACCTGACCAATTTAAGCCATCCCTCTAGCCTTCTGAAGGTTTGTTTACCCCTTCTTCATACATTTGTGTGGTATGTGTCCGTGTGGTATACATGCATGCGGTGCACGTGTGCGCTGTGCATGTGGAGGCCCAAGGTTGTCTCTGGGTGTCTTCCCTTATTGCTCCCCATCCTGTATATTGAAGCAGATCTATCACTGAGCTGGAAGTCCAGTTTCAGCTATTCTGGCTAGACTCAACTTATTCCAGGGATTCAGTTTCTACCTCCCACATGCTGGGATTAAAGAGAAACAGTCACTCACTCAGATTTCAGATGGATTCTAGAGATTAGAACTCTGGTCCCCGGGCTTCTGCAGCAAACACTGTACCACAAAGCCATCTCCTCAACCCAGGCATAACTTACACAGACTACTCAAGCACATATGGCAATTTAGGATGAAGTAGTGTCAACATGTTCAGATGTTCTAAGTGAGCCAAAGGGTAAGCATGTTCTTCACATCTCAGGACCTTGGGATCCCAAGCTGCTAGCTCTGGGGTCTCTCTAGGTCTACCTACAAAGGCTCAAAGCTAGGACTGCAGACAAGTTAGGACCTCAGGAAGGTGAAGAGGCAGAGGCAAGCAGGTCAGTGCTAGGGGGAGCAGTGGGAAGCTAAGCACAGCCAGGGCGAGACAGGGAACTCAAGGGGCTGGAGAAGGGCTAACACAACACTGTTGCTGAAAACTGCTAACCCTCCAGGAACTCAATAGAGTCCACACCCTACAACCAAGCTGCCCTTCAACCACTTAGTGCAGTGGCTTCATTTAGCACTTCCTGCTTTTAGCTTCAAACTCTTACAAAGAGCATGTTCACAGGGAAGAGTTCTGCTCTTTTCTTCTTACATACTCCATCCACATCAGGAAATGTTAAGAGCCATCCCAGTGCTCAGGAGGTGGAGGCAAGAGAACTCCAGGCCAGCCTGGTCTACGTAAAGGTTCCAGGCCAGCTAAGTATAGACAATGGGATCCTGTCTCAAAAATAAAGGGCTACCCCGGCAAACACTCCTTCCCTGACTGCCATGCACAACACAGCACAGGGAGCCCAAGAGGAGCAAAGCAGTCTCTTCAAAGGGATCTGTTGATGTCAGATCACCTATTTCCACAGACCAACACATTTTCCAGTTATTCTGTTTTTCATAATAACTTGAGAGAAATGGGTTAATTCCTCTGCGTTCCCTACATAAAAATACTTGTGTCTTTGTTCACCAAGCAGGTGCTATTAGGAAAAGAAAACAAGAGACTTGAGGGAGGAAAAAAAAAACCTTTTGTAAAAGCCGCCTCCCTTTCTAGAGTGAATAATTACTGTAATTTAAGTTCTTACAGTGTAAGAACATAATGCCTAGCTTCCTGAACCATGGACAGGAGGGCTGTGCGTGGGCAGGGAGCTCCTCTTGGGCCATGAACCCTGCAGGGAACTGGACAATAAACCAGCCTAGCCTGACAGTCTTGTTTCCCTCCCCTATTTCCTCCTAGGCAGCCCAAAGCCACAGTAAAAGATGGTACAACAGGGAGTGTGCCCACTTGCCAAGGGCTTCCTGCTGTACAAGAGAGCTCAAAGCCTTCAATGAAAGTTAGGGTCCCAGCCCCCACCTGCATAAAAGTGCTACATAAACCAGCAAACCAAATCTAGCCAACACAAAGGTTATATCCCATCAGGTATGCAAATGTTTAATACTAGAAAAAGCAGTAATTGCAGAATCTTCTACTATCTTGAATGCTGACTGCAAGGGAAAGCATACAGTACTGACCCTGGGAGGCTCTTCCCTGGTGTCCTCCATGGTTACTGCTTTAGTATCTTTGTCTTTTCTACCATCTCCAGATCCAAGGCCTAATTCACAGGTGGGCATTGCAATGCTATATGTCTAAGGTAAGGTTACTATTGCTGTGATTAAACACCATGACCAAAAGTAATTTTGAGAGGAAAGAGTTTATTTCTATCACAGTTCCTTATAACAGTTGATCATCAAAAACACCAAGGACAGGAACTCAAGCAGGGCAGGAACTTGGAGGTAGGAGCTGATGCAGAGGCCATGAAGGGGTGCTGCTCTCTGGCTTGCTCAGCTTGCTTTCTTATAGAACCCAGGACCACCAGCCCAGGGATGGCCCCACCCCCATCAGTCACTAATTAAGAAAATGTCCTACAGGCTTGTGTACAGTCTGATCTTATGGAGGCATTTTCTTAATTGAGGTTCCCTCCCCTCAGATAACTTTAGCTTATGTCAAGTTAACATAAAACTATCCAGCATACTGTCTAAAGATCTTACTGGTGGCCTTTTCCAACTCCTAACTCCTCTTAAAAGTTAGGCACTCTTTCCATGATAGCAAGGGCTCCACAGAGAAACTCTGTCTGAAAATGAAAACAAAAAGTTGGGCATTCTGTAGGTATTCCCCTAGATGATCAAGAGGCCCAGAAGGTGCAGACTTGTAAGCTTCTTATGCATTCCCTAGAGGTAGGGAAAGTGGAAGCTATAGTAATATAGTAGTTTTGCAGGAGTCCACATTTTTGGGGGATCAGCCTGCTTTTTCTACATGGCCACCTACAGACATGGAGGACCACAAATTACCACATAAAGCCCTGACTGCACAGCTACTTGTGTGTGCTAAGTATTTCTGTACCCTGGTACCTCAGGGACCCACAAAAAATGCGGTCTCACTAGACACATGACTGAGCTGGTGCTCCTGCAACATATTACAGGATGTGCTTTTCTAAGATGCAAAGGTGGCTTTATCGGGGGCCTGTCCATAGCTATGTGCAGTGCTCCAAGTTGCCCAAAAATATAAAATGGCCTGTTTTTCGAAAACTCAGGCCCAAAGGTCCAAAGTGACTTTTTTTTTTTCCTTTGAGAAAGTATCTCATGTAACCCAGGCTGGCCTCAGAACTCTATGTAGCTGAGGATAGCTTTGAACTCTGATTCTCCCACTTTTGTTTCACAAGCGATAGGATTACAGGCATGCGCCATGGCTCATATGGTCATGAGCTCATAAACCACACGATTGGCAGACTTTAACATTTTAGAGGAATGGCACAGTAGTTATATGTCATGTCATATCAGGAGGCCATGGTTCCAGTGGTGGGCGGCAAGCCTGCTCAGTGGACAATCACTCACTTTTCTTTTGTGAATGATGAGGCTGTAAATATCCTGTATCTATCCTCTTGGGATAGAGAGATGGCTCAGTGATTATCAGCACTAGTGGCTCTTTCAGGAGAACCAGGTCCAATTCCCAGCACCCACATGGGAGCTGAGAACCACAAAACTCCAGTTCCAGAGGATCCATCACACTCTTCCAGCCTCTGCAGGCACTGCATTCAAGTGGTGTACAGATATACACAGGCAAACACCTATACACATAAAATAAAAACGTCTAAAAAGAACTACCCCCAGCAGGGCCTGGTGCTGCACACTTTTATTCCCAGCACTCGGGAGGCAGAGACAGGTGGATCTCTAGTTTGAGGCCAGCTTGATCTACAGAGCAAGTTCTAGAACAGCCAGGGCTACACCGTGAAACCCTGTCTTAGAAAATAAAAACAAAAGTAAAGAAACAAACAAACAAAATCTCCCCTTAAAAATAAACAGGTTGTTGATGTGATCCAGTTCCTGGCATTACATAACCCTGGCCTGGTGGTGAACACCTATAACCTCAGCACTTGGAAGATGGAGGCAAAGAATGAGGAGTTCAATATCATCTTCAGCTATATAGCAAGTTTGAGGCTAACCTGGAATACACAAGATTATCAATGACAAAAATAAAAAATAACAAGCAATTATTACAAAGTGACCAGAAATGATGACATGAAGATGCTAGACATGGGTCTCCTTAAAGCAAGACAGCTAAAGAAAAATACGAGGCACAAGTTAGTATAAGATTTATTTAGGCAAAGAAAAGGTTTACAATGTACCTTTTTTTGTTTTACTTATTTATTTTGATTTTTCAAGACAGGGTTTTTCTGTGTAGTCCTGGCTATGCAGGAACTTAGTCTATGGACCAGGCTGGCCTGGAACTAAGATACCCACCTGCCTCTGCCTCCTCAGTGCTGGGACTGAAGGATTGGGCCTCCATCACCCAGCTGCAATGCTACTTTTAACGCCTGCTATTTACAAAGTGTCTTTGCAAGGCAGAAATTTGTCTTACCATTATTTAATTACTCAGGAAACAAGAAACATACTAATACACAGGAAATTGCCCTGAGACAAAATTGTTTTCTTTTGTACCACCCAATATTTACCAAAATGTGATATTTAAATCCTAAAAAATACAGCATAGGTAGTCAGTGTAGAATTGGGCAAGTCCTGCCTGGTAGCCAGCTCTCCAGACTCACCCTCTCCCCACGGCTGCCTCCCAACTGGTGAGCAGCACAGGCCTGCAACTGGCAGCACAAAAGGCTGATGTGTAGCCCCAAGGACCCAGACCCTGGGTAAGACTTTACTTTTTGTTTTGTTTGAGACAGGGTCTCACTTTGTAGCATCTGAACTTGGTATGCAAACCAGCTTGCCTTGAACACAGAGACCAGTGTTTCTGCCACCCCTCTTCCCCAACAGGACTCTTCAAAAGATTTCTCCTTGAGTCTTTTTCCAGCATTAGAACACCAAATAGGTGGGGGAAGAAGGTCAGGCAAGATGGCTCAGAGGGGAAAAGCATTCTGTGTGAAGGCCTGAGTTCACCCCTGGAACCTATCAAGGAAGGAGAGGAAAAGTTGTCCTCAACTCCACAACACGAATATCACACTTAATAAAAAAAATGTAAATGAATGATCCACTAGGGACACTGTCTGGGAAAGCTCCTGGCTGAGTTACATTTTTCCCTCCCAAAGCATGTTCAGACACCTGTTTGTTTTTTCTCTGCCCAAAAACTAACGGGTTATGTGGGTCTCTATTTTCTAGAGAAAGAAGTGAAGGCTTGTTTGTTTTTTGTGCCAGGGAACTGAACCAGAGGCCAGGGGCCTAGACAACAAATCTAAACTGTAGACTACACAGAACGTCAAAGCAGTAGTTATAATAAAAGTGTGCCAAGAGACACAGCACAATATAAATTAAATTTTACACAGCATACACATTTTACAATTCTTAATTATCTCTGTTTTGGCCCTCCCTTAATTATTGCTTAAAACAAGCTTTCTAGTTTCTGTCATTAGCCCGATGGCAAATGAAGTGTTAGTGAACATATGCCTATTTAACATTTTATCTGCAGTCTTAGTCAACATTTTCATCTGACTGATAGACTCATGACGTAGGCCTGCCTTAAAACATCCTCTCCCATGAGGTGAAACTGATTTAAAGAAAAAAAGAAAGAAAAGAAAAATACTTGTTCGTTCTTTCTTGCTGCAGACATTTACTGTGGATCTTTGACGTTCCGTGCATACTTACAGACAACGTGAAGTCTATAAAAGTGGGAGTCAGCCACCGCTTTAGGACGAATACGAATGAGAAAATACGCACTTCAAGAATTGCATAAATACAAACAGCAATTAACTTCGGGGATAAGCAAGATCCTCACTCTCACGGCGTAGCCGCTGCACTGATCAGCCCGCGGGGAGACGCAGGCGCCGAGGGGCGGGGTACCCAGCGGCCTCCCTGCCTGCCAGCGTCCCCGAATCCCGCTTACCCGGCTGGACGCGGCATCCCTGCGTTCGGCACCCCGCTCACCGGCCAACCGACCGAGGCCACCGGAGAAGGAGCGCCAGAGAGGCGGGCGAAGCGCGGCGTTCGACGGCCGCAAAGCCGCCATAGCCCGCGCGCACTAGATTTCGCGACGTGAGGCAAGGTCGCGACAGTGGAAAGGTCGGCTTTACGGCAGCGTCGCAAAGCTCGAGGCGAGGCCGACCGTGCGCACTCCCTGAGAGAGACTGCGGGGCGGCCGGGGGCGGCCCGGGCGAGGCCAGGCCAAGTTTTCCCTGGGCTCAAAGCTGTTTGGCCCGCTCCGCGAGGGCGGCGGCAACGCTGCGGAAGCGGAGGCGAAGGAGCGCGATGGCGCGCGCGGCACAGGTGAGCGGGACGCGAGCGTCGTCCGTCCGGGCTCGGCCGCGTCCTCTGAGGAACGCGGCTCCTCGCGGGCCGCCCTGCCGCCCGCGCCCGCCCCGTGCCCGCCTCGCGCCCATTGTGAGGTCAAGCGGCGGCGCGTCGGGCCCGGCCGAGACGCCCGGGAGCGGCCGCCGCGGCCAGTAGCTGCCGCCGCCGCCGCCGGCCCCTTCACCGGCTGCCCGGGTCAGACCTAGCCGGGAAGGGCGAGGGGGATGCCGCTGGGGCCCCCGCTCCGGTGCCGCTCCCCGTGAAGGGCCGATCTCCCACCTCGCCGCCCCCCGCGGCCGCCAAGACCGCCGCCTCCCAGACCTCTCGGGGTAAAGCGCTTCGAGGGCCGGGCTTGGACCCTCCCCAGGGACTGACTGGGTTGGCCTGCCCGCCGGAAGTGAGCTGTTTGGCAGAAACCTGAGAGCGTGGGAAGTGCTCTAAGCACGCTGGCGGGGAGGCGAGTGACCGGGTTAATCGCAGTTGTCACGTTTTTGCGGAGGGAGGGCATTTGAAGTGGAGGGCGAGGACGTGGCAGTTATTTAGTTCCTGTTTCTGAAAAGTAGGTTTAGCTGTCTGGCAGAACGGTGGTCCTATGGATTTGGTGGAGCTACTGCTAACTTCCACAAGGGTTCCCGTTGGTTCCAAAAACTACTTTAGGATGATGACCTCCAAGGAGATCGTGTGGCTTCTAAGCTGGTGGTTATGAAAGTGTATGCAGCTCCCTTTCATTCTTGAATACAGAGTTCACAGGCCCAGACATCCACCCCAGACGACCTTGAGTACTACCATCCGTTCTTAAAATTCCTGCCATGTTACCCCTTTTTTGTTTTGCTTTTGATTCATTGTCTCACAAAGTTGCCTAGGCTGATCTTAAATTCGTAATTCTCGTCTGTCTCCCTAGTGCTGGATTGTAGGCATACGCCAGCATATCCAGCTTGGTTTGTTTTCTTCCTGTTCGTCTATTTTCAGGAGAGGGAGTTGACATGTCACACCCTCTATTTCCTCAAGTATGTCTTTTAAGTCTATAAGATGACAAAACCTTGTGTGTGTTTTGGTGCATGCCCAAGTGCCAGAGTACACCCCCATCATTTCTCAGGTGTCCTTCCATTTGTTTTTTGAGGCAGGGCTTATGTGCGATGGTGTTTTGCCTGCATGTGTCTGTGCACCACATGTGTACTTGGTATCTGTAGAATCCAGAAGAGGGAATCAGATCCCCTGGAGTTGGAGTTACAGGTGATCATGAGCACCCATGTTGGTGCTGGGAACTGCACCCAGGTCTTCTGGAGAGCATCCAATGCTTTTAACCACTGAGCCCTCTCTCTGATCTCTTCCTTGGCTTTTTTACATGTATTCTGGAGCTCCAATTTGGGCATTTGACTGACAGCTATCTCCGTAGCCCCAGTCAGCCCTTTTAAAAAGTGTTCCTTTTTTTGTGTGTGTGTGGGGGGGGTTGACACCTTTAATCCCATCACTCAGGAGGCAGAGGCAGGAGGATCTCTGAGTTCAGAGCCAGCCTGGTCTACAGAGTGAGTTCCAGGACAGCCAGAGTTAGAACAGAGAAACCCTCTTTCTCAAAAAAAAAAATTAAAAAGTGTGCCTTTTAAAAAAGAGTTAGAATGTGTTAATATAATTATCCTGCAGAAACTGTAATAAGTTATCATTCCTGCCATCTTTCAGTGCTTGTGAAACTGAACACAGAAGCATGGATATGGGAAACCAGCACCCTTCTATTAGTAGGCTTCAGGAGATCCAAAAGGAAGTAAAGAATATAGAGCCCCAAGTGGTTGGCTTCAGTGGCCTGTCGGATGACAAGAATTACAAGAAACTGGAGAGGATGCTGACAAAACAACTTTTTGAAATAGATTCTGTAGATACAGAAGGAAAAGGAGACATTCAGCAAGCTAGGAAGAGGGCAGCGCAGGACACAGAACGCCTTCTCAAAGAGTTGGAGCAGAATGCAAACCATCCACACCGGATTGAAATCCAGAACATCTTTAAGGAAGCGCAGGCCCTTGTGAAAGAAAAGATTGTGCCCTTTTATAGTGGAGGCAACTGTGTGACTGATGAGTTTGAGGAAGGCATCCAGGACATCATTCTGAGGCTGACGCATGTTAAAACTGGAGGGAAGATCTCCTTGAGAAAAGCAAGGTACCACACGCTAACCAAGATCTGTGCGGTGCAAGAGATCATTGAGGACTGCATGAGGAAACAGCCTTCCCTGCCCCTGTCTGAGGATGCACACCCTTCTGTTGCCAAGATCAACTCTGTGATGTGTGAGGTGAACAAGGCCAGAGGCACTCTGATCGCACTTCTGATGGGAGTGGACACTACTGAGACTTGCAGGCACTTATCCTGCGTGCTGTCAGGGTTGATTGCTGATCTAGATGCCTTAGATGTGTGTGGGCGTACAGAGATCAGAAATTATCGGAGAGAGGTGGTGGAAGATATCAACAAATTACTGAACTATCTGGATTTAGAAGAGGAAGCTGACAGTACACATGCATTTGACCTGGGACAGAACCATTCCATTCTAAAAATAGAAAAGGTCCTCAAGAGGATGAGAGAAATAAAAAATGAACTTCTCCAGGCACAGAGCCTTCCTGAGTTGTACCTGAGCTCCAAGACAGAACTGCAGGGCTTAATTGGACAGTTAGATGAAGTGAGTGTTGAGAAAAACCCCTGCATCCGGGAAGCCAGGCGAAGAGCAGTGATCGAAGTGCAGACCCTGATCACGTACCTGGACCTGAAGGAAGCCCTTGAGAAGAGGAAGCTGTTCCCTATCGAGGAGAACCCCCCACACAAGACTGTGTGGGGTGTCCTTGGAAACCTGGCAGAGATCCAGGGCGAAGTCCTCTCATTTGGTGGAAATCGAACTGATAAGAACTACATCCGTCTGGAGGAGCTACTGACCAAACAGTTGTTGGCCCTGGATGCTGTTGACCCACAGGGAGAAGAGAAGTGTAAGGCTGCCAGGAAACAGGCTGTGAAGCTGGCCCAGAACATCCTCAGCTACCTTGACCTGAAGTCTGACGAGTGGGAATACTGATAGACCGGGAGCTGATCCTGCTGGTTCGCACTTTATCTACTTCTAGAGAGCTTTCAGCTCATGGAGCCTAAATGTAATTTCTATATGCATATTCAATCTCAGTATTTATGATTTAATCAGATTATATTCAGTATTTCTGCTGCTTTTGATGTTGCAAAACGAATATCATTATAGCACATTAACTTTTCCATCTGGCTCATTATCCTTACAATGTGTGGTCTGTGTGGTATGTGTTTTTTGTGTTCTTTTTGTGTGTTTTTAATGGGAACAAGAAGAAGGCAGCATTCCTAATCTTTAAATGGGTTGTACAAGCATTAACTGCAGAATTTGAGAGTCTAGAAATAGATCAACCTTACATAGCTCTAGCTAAATTATGAGAAGGAAATTTAGTGGCTGAATGGGAATAAAATCCAAGCACAAAAACAGTACATAGATGTTTTATTATGCTAAACAAAGTTGGTACTTTTATAAGTTACAAAGCCTGATTGGTCCTGCCCAGTTCTATGGGGTGGGGCTTTTGTTTGGATGGTCTTTTTTTTTTTTTCATAAAAATTTTTGCTTGAAAAAAATTGTCTGTTCCCCTATGCTTTTCATTTTAGAGCGGGTAATCTTGTGTACGACACAAAAATCATGAGACCTAACAACCAAAAATTTGAGACCACACTGAGGAAGGGATATGAACACGAGCTATCAATACCTTCAAGTTATTTCTGCCTGTGAGATCTCAACTTAAGATTTTCTTAGTAGTTAATAAGGATAGGGAACTTTTTAAATGAAGCCAGTGGATCTTAGAGAGAAAGCCATCGCTGTCTACCTATTAACTGGAAGATGAAACCTGTAGTATCCAGTGTTAGGTCACACCAGAGCTATCAGGAGCATCTGTCTGTAGCATGTGTGAAATGGATTCCTCTGTTGGTCACAGCTAAAACCACGAGACCAGAGGCTTGGTAATCCAGAGGGACTGGTCTCTGCAACCGGCAGGCAAAGTTAACTGTTGTTACTAGCACCCTAAATATCACCTCTACCTACTTGGAGTGAAGCTATGGGTACCTGCTGCTGTCTTAGCTCTTATTGACATAAGGACTCCTCTTTTGCCTGAAAATTCGTTAGAACCTGTCAGGTATATAAAGGATTCTATGTGTTTTATCTTGTTAAAGGGCATGTGTATTTCCATGAATATTTTCTAAGTATCCAACTTCATGGTTGTCTATTAATGCAAACAAAGGAATTCCCCAAAATTTTGCAGTGCCTTGATAACATGGTTCTCAGCATCGTAACAACAGACCCCACTCTGTGTTCCCGTTTCATTACATGATCCTTGGAGAGCCAACCTTTTCAACTCTAGTGAGCTGTGTGTTTTGTTCCGCAGTATTAACTTGGAAACTTTGTATAAGGGAATTGTCTCTCTAAACAGCTAAAAGTATGAGAGATGAATGAATTAGCCTTAAGTACTTAAGATGATAAACACATAGCCCTAAGCTCATGTGCACCGTCTCATCAAAAGCCAAGCCCTCCATAGTTTTCCTGCTGGAATGTTCTAGAACAATAGGTCCTGGGGGGCTTCTGGCAGTGAGCCTTTCCCAGTGCAGTCCCTGCAATCATCAATTTGGCCAGAGCCTTTTGGTAACTGCTCTTCTGTGTCATGGCTTCAGAATACTCTGCAAGTCTGACTAAAGGTGTTTAAATTAAACCCTGGGGGAATCAAGGGACATGAAAGTCACTTCAGGTGCACCTTAACTTCATTTTTGAGAGTTGTGTGTCAGCCTTGCAAAGTGTCCTCTCTCCTGTTGAAGCGGATTTTTTGTCTCTAAAGCATTTTCTGTAACATCCAAGACACCCCACACTGCTGAGCTCAGAACCTCCCCTTCCCCCAGGCCTTTGGGTCCTGGAGGTGGTTACGTGGCCTGTGTGACTATTAGGAAAGGCTTTGTCGCTTCTTCCAGTTCCTTGGACCCAGTTATCTCAGAGCAAAGTTCAGGCTTGTTTTCTTATCCTTCTTGGGAGCCATGTGTGTCACCAGGGGCCGGTGCGTGGACTTGAGCTCATCACTGTAGTAATTTCATGATCATATGTGAAGGAACTGCTGCAAGTAAAAGCTTCCCCCAGAGAACCATGGCCTCTGTCAGCATTAAACCATGTCATACCTGTTTCTGGGAGGAAAAAAAGAAAAAAACTTGGCTGGGAATATTTGCTATCTTCCCCGTCCTCTCTGAAATTCAGATAGCTTTGCCTTCAGTTCCTTCTTTGTCCACCCAGATGAAAGTCCTGACAAAGTCACTGTTAAAATAAATGGAATGAATGTGTCTACTCAGTTCAGTTTAATGCTTTATTTTGCTAAAAATGCCTGTATATTAGCTGTAATGAAATTCAACCAGTTTTTCTGTTTTTAATTTGAGGCTGTCTTTGAACTCCTGACCTTCCTGTCTCTACCTCCCAAGTGCTGGGATCAGAGGTGTGCTCCATCATGCTTGACTTCTTTCTTCTTTAAAGCAACACCCCCTCCATGCTTTTTTTTTTTCTTATGCATTCAGAGTTTTTTGTATTTTTGATTTTTTGAGACAGGGTTTTACTATGTAGCCCTGACTGGCTTCACATTTGCAGTGATCCTTCTGTCTTAGCATTGAGAATACTAAGATTATCAGTGTATGCCAACAGGGCTGACCACAAAGACCCTTGACAATTTTTAACTGCTTGGATATCTTCCCTTAAGGATTGCAGAAGCCGGGGTGGGGGTCTGGGGGTGAGGGTATAATCCCAGCACTGGAGAGGCAGAGGCAGGCAAATCTCTGTGAGTTCGAGGCCAGCCTGGTCTACAGAATGAGTTCCAGGACAGCCAGAGTTACAACAGAAAAACCCTGTCTCAAAAAAAAAAAAAAAAATTGCAGAAACATTTGCCCGAGGTTCTGATGTGTGATCCAGAAGTGTTCCTCATCTTTATTAACCCTATAACTGTTGTATTAGGGTGTCTAACACAGTTCAGTATTTTCTTAACAACACATCGGCATACCCCTAATTACTGAGATAAAACAGAGCTCTTAGTTTGACTCTGGTGTGGAGAAAGGATGAGTCCAAAGTGTGTTGTGTTCTCTACTGACCTCTACCTACCTCTACCTTGTCTGCCCACGTCCCATCTGACCTAGGGGAGGAACCATTTATGCCCTGGTGCCTGGGCCAGGCAACTCCTTAGAGCTGATCATGGTACTGTATGGAGGTAATAACCTTGGCTAGATCCCTGTGCCCCAGAGCACCTATGGTGGGCCTGGCACATTGTTCCCCTTTGCTGTACAGGAATCGACCTGTTGAAATGAGAAGCGGTTGCAGGATCTGTTCTAGGAAGATCGTCCTTGAGAAGGCTCAGTTACACTGCTCCTGAGAAGCCTAGGTGTGCCCCCACCAAGCACATGCCAACTCTCCCCCCGACACACCAGTGGAAGCGTGGGCTCTTGGCCTGACCTGAGTGTTAGCATTAGTGATGCCGCTTGCCTAGACTGCAGCTGGGTCAGGTCCCTGTGGATGCTACCAGAAGTCACAACTGGGACAGTTTTCTTTCCTAGCTCTTTGTCACTGGCACCCCTCCACCCACATGGATCCTTCAGGTAACCCAAACAGAAGCCGTGGCAGCCTGCACTGCTGTGTGGTTTTTTGAAGATACAAGTTGAACAGGTTAAAAATATTGTAGAGGAATTTGGAATTTTATGTTACACACACGACTCACTGGGCTTGTCACAGGCTCCCTACAAACTTAGGGTTCTGCTATGGTTAAACACTTCCTTACCTGACCTCAGAGGTGTGGTAGTTTCCTCTAGGAGATAAAAGGACACAGAATTGGCCATCCTGGGAGCTGGCAGGTCAGGTGGAAGGCCAGCAGCCCCACAGGACAGTTGAGCATGTGAGGAGCCCCTTGGAACAGGGCAACACCCTAGTGAGCTCTTGCATGGTCCCAGTCTAGTCCTGGAAGCAAGGCTAGGTTCCACCCTTCCTGGTTAGGACCTGTCTGAAGCCATCTATTTCCCATGCTATAATTAGATGTGTCACTTGCTAAACTACCATTACCTCTCTGTGGGCCAAGCGCCATGCAATGTTACACAAGCATTCCCAGTTCTCAAAACGTCCCAAGGCAGGTTTTAGTACTATCCATAGATGGCCACTCAGGCAGTCACACGACCAGCTTAATTTACCTGGGAAGTCAGAGCAATGGCTGGTGTGTGGCCCCCAAGAGAGGGTGATCCCAATTCAGGGCACAACATGGGCATCAGGCTTGGGAAATCTCCCACTGTGAAAACACTGATGAAGTAGTTGAGGGTCAGACAACTCTCCAGTAGACTAGGATTCACACTGCCATTCTGCCTTTGTCAAAGCCAGAGCTACTGATGAGCATCTTTGACTTCTGGAGGGTGAGTAGGTATCACACTTAAGGGTGAAAGGCCCACTGATTCATGCATGAAACATTGAGCTGCTGTGTCACATTGCTCCAAGCTATCCTGTCAACATCAGCACTGAGTTCCTTTCAGAGAAAAGAGTACCACATGCTGTCTACTGTCTCCTAGCTGTGAGTCATACCTGCAAAGATTACACCAACTCAAAGTCCATGTCTACTTAGGGCTGCCCCATCTCCACAGACCTTCACTCTTGACTCATTTCTGAGTGTGCCAAAAAGCCTTTGCATACTTAGGCCATTTCCTGAAGCCCTGTTTCCTGCCTGCATGTTGCTGGTTGTCTCCCATCTCTCCCATCTTAGCATAGTCCTTTGAGGTCCCGACACATGGACCTGGATAGTCCTGAGTGAGCAGGGGTAGGCCATGGACAGCCAGCCTGTTTGTAGCCTAAACCCTGTTCCCATCCCTAGGCCTGGAAGGTCTCTGCCTTTACCATCCTAGCAGTGGCTTGCCTGTCCCTGTCCTGGCTCCCTTGCCTTTCAGGCTGCCCTCTGCACCTTGTTGCTGCAGGGCCTGGTAGCAACAGACATGCTCATGCCTGTGGGGTGAGCTGTTCTTTAGGATGGTGTCTTGGCATGTGGCTGGCACTCAGAAGATACTTGCTGAATAACTAGGGAGGCTTGATTGGCACTTTGTCTTAGTTAAGATTTTATTGCTGTGATGAAACACCATGACCACAGCAAGTCTTATGAAGGAAAACATTTCACTGGAGCTTGCTTACAGTTCAGAGATTTAGTCCATTATTGTCATGGCAGGGAGTTTGGCTGTAGGCAGAGATCAGCAGGCAGCAGGAAGAGAGAGGGACACTGGGACTTGCTTGAGCATTTGAAAGCTCAAAGCACTTCCTCCAACAAGGCCACATCTCCGAATTGTGTTACTCCATGGGCCTATGGGGGCCATTTTCATTCAAACCACAACACCCAATATTTCCTCCGAGAATTTCCAGTGTGCAAATAACCTCCTCTCTCCCATCCCTTAGCCAGGGCTCTGGTGACTTGTCAGGAGCTCTGGTGAGATGCAGAGTGCCCTGTGTGCATAAGGCCCTCAAACATGCCACACATGGGGACAGGTGGCCCCTCTGCCGCAGATTCCCCTGCCTTTGGCGCTGCCGCCTTCATATACAGTGCTGGGTTCTGGGTTCTTAGAACTCACCTGAAAGAACTCAAGTCTGTGCCTTGCGAACGCTGATCCATAGTTGTTATGACAGGAAGAGCTGTTTGCAGGGCCAGGGTGGCCAGGGAGGGACTGTGACAAAGCTATTCCAAAGGACAAGAAATAACTCCAGTTCTCAGATGCAGAATTACTAAACTGAGGTGCCGGAGAGGACATGGGGAGAATAACCAAGGCTCTGGGAAGACTGGAGGTCAAGAAGGTTCAAATGTAGGTACTTCCTGTTCAGTGTCAGGTCGGGACACAGGTGATCCCCACACAAAGGCCTATACCCTGGGGTGAGGGCCGCCATGCAGGGTCACGTGTGGCTGAGATACTGTGTGGTTTGCTGCTTGCTGGAGAAAGCCAGCCCAGAGCCCCTGTGCCTTCCGTGTCACCATACCCAGGGATGGGGCAACAGTTCTATCATTTATATGGGGGGCTCTGTATGGGGAGCTCCGGCCAGGATTCCCTAGCAAGTTGACTAGCCCATGGGGGCCAGTGGAGGCCCCTCTCACCTGTTCCTCCAGGGATTGTCTCCGCCCAGCCGCCATGCTCTGGGCCTCCTGTCCTTCATTCCAGCCTGCATGGGACAGGTGCCCTCTGGTCTCCACTTCACCCTCAGCCCAGTTTTGTCTACAGCAACATTCCTGATTGAGAGGCATCAGCTAGCCCCACCCCACCCCCACCGCCGCTGCTCCCCACCCACAGGTGCCTGCAGAGTCCATGTCAGTGAAAACAGGACACACTCCCTCACCCTGCTGTCCTCCCCTGTGTGTTATTGGTAGCCGGGCCTGGGCTGGACGTTTTCAAGTTCTCGGTTGATTCTGTAAAGAGTTGAAAATAAAGGCTCACGTGTATTTGTTGAAGAAGCAAGCCAACTTTATTTAGAGTGAAATTAGTTACAGGTTATAGCAAGATACACAGTCAAGGCTGACAGCAGGCCGAGTGAGAGTACTGATTAATTATTGTTTAGGACTTCTTTTTATTAGGTCTAGACTTGAGTGGTTCTCAACTTTCCTAATGCTGTGATCCTTTAATTCAGTTCCTCCTGTTGTTGTGACCCCCCCCCAACCACACAATTATTTTCGTTGCTACCTTGTAATCGTAATTTTGCTACTGTTGTGAATACCTGATATGCAGATGATCTTAGGTAACCCCTGTGAAAGGGTCATTCAACCCCCATGAGGAGGATGTGTCTCCTCATCTTCCTGGCTATGCCTGGGGCAAGCAATGTGTCCATCAACTGTTCATACAGCGAGGTGCCCAAGATCCAGATGGCAGATTGATGGCACAACAGAGAGCCATCTGCCCGCAATGGGCTCCATGCATCCCGTTTCCAACTCAGTCCTGACCCAGAGCAGCTGCCATGCCCTTGCTCATGGGGGCAGAAGCTGTTCTGGGCACTGAGTCGGGGTGGAGAATGGAGACGCTGGTATCTGGTCACAGAAAGCCTTGGGAGGGATGGCCCCCAACTTCGGAGGAAGTGGAAGGACCCAGCACTCTATCTGGATGAGTCATAAGATGGTTTGTTCTTGCCTTCATCTCTAGGACCCAGCTCATCACAAACCTGCTTGCAAACAGGAAGTGCTTTAATGTAGGTAGCAGTGAGATAGGTACACAGAAGGCAGATGTGGGTCCCGACTTCCCAGCCTTGATGCCACAAATGCACCAGGAGAATGAAAAGGGGCTACTTTTACAGGGAAGGCAGGGAAGGCCACTTTAGGGGCACCCCCTTTGCAGGAACACCCCAGAAAGGGAGGTATCCCAGTGGGAACAGCCACAGGAGGCTCAGAGCCCAGGCCCACACTACAGAGCTTGGGAGGTCTCTGGGGTAGGGACAAGGCTAGGACTGGGAGGGCCTGGCTCAGAGGTGGGCGCTTGAGCAGTGGGAGATTTGGATGTTTTAGGAGAGGATGCTGTGTTAACTGTCCCTAAGACAGACAGGGCAAGAGAAGAGGCAGAACAGGGTTCTGGAAGAAAGACAGGGTGACGCTGGGGATAGAGGGCAGCCCAGGGTTTGCCTGCCTGTGGTAGGAAAAGTTAGTCACTGGACAAGGTCATCTAAGCTGGGTTTAGCTGAAGAGCCAGGTGAACTGGATATTGTTGCCAGGATCCTCATGGCCCAGGTAGCCAATCGGCTGGGGAGCAAGGCACTTCATTTCTCTCTGCAGCCTGCCATCTTACTCATTGCACTGTGTGTAAGCCGGCTGCAGGGACTCTCATTCTTGGGGTGCATGCTCCTTATTTCTGCAGCAGGCCCCTCGGGAACCCTCATTCTCAGGGTGCATTCTCTTTACTTCCTCTGACTGTCCCAGTTTCCATCTCCCAGGAAAGGTTATCCTCTAGCTTTCACTTCTGACCAAGGCACCCAAAGGAAAAGCAGGTACCCTAGAACCAACATGGCTACTGGAGTGGTCCTATATGCCAGGATCATGTGAGGGCCTAGGGAAGAGCATGCAGGGAATGGGAACAGTCAATGCAATGATCTTCAGGCTGGCGCTAACCACATGGTCGGGTAAGTCTGTAGAGCTGGATCCCTGGTGCCTCCTGGCACAAGGAGTGGGGTCTGTATCGTGGACCAGAGGGCCTCCCAAGAATGAGCCATGGAGTTGGGGCTGAAGAGATTGCTCAGTGGTTAAGAGCACTGGCAACTTTTCCAGAGGACCCAGGTTTGATTCCCAGCAGTCACATGGCAGCTCACAATCATCTGTAATTCCAATTCCAAGGAACCCACCACCCTCTTCTGGCCTCTACAGGTACCAGGCACGCATGTGATACACAGAGATACAAGCATGCAAAACACCCAAACATTTAAAATAAAATAAGTCTGTTGCACAAGCCTCATCTCCAGTTAGGTGCTAATAGGGACAGCACCCTAGAGTCGGTTCATACAGGATGGAGCCCACCTAGCCTTTCTATCTCCAGCTCACAGTTTTCCCTCAAACTTCAGATGGAAACCATGCCCTTTTGCCCATTCTAGGCCAGTGCTCTACCACATCAGTAGACTTGTTTCCCCCTGAAACAGAGTCTTGCTAAGGTGCCTGGCCAGGCCTTGAACCCACTCTGTGACTGGAAGGCCTGTGGTCCTCTTGGATCAGCTTCCTGAATGGTGAGATGACAGGAATCTGTCCCCAGGCCCAGCTTGTCAGGTGACTTTTTCTGTGGATGTTTACCCAGTCACTGAGAGGGTACCCTAACGAGTGCTGTTAGATGACTGTGGGCAAGGCCTAGCTCTATGCCAGGTAAGGACTGCAGACTGGGTCCCTCCCTGGTTCTTTGCCTTGCAAGGCCATGCAGAAGGGACTCTAGACAGTCCTGGCCACATCACGCCCCCGTCCCCCATATCCAGCCTATTGAGCTGCTCACCTGCATATATCTTACAGACCTTGACCTTGGAGCATCCCCAAACAGACCTGTGTCTTCAGAATCTCTCAGCCGTACCATGTGCTTTCATGTGTGACCACCAGGAGGCACTCAAAGCCAGTTTTGTTTTTGTTTTGTTTTGTTTTCTGAGCACAAGCCTCTGAAAATGGGCAAGGCCAAGGCCTGCCAGTGCATCTGTCAGGCCTGGGCCTCCCCCGCTGCGTGTGCCTGTCTCAGCTGATGGCAGACAGGTGGCTGTGATTCCACCTGGGCAGCAGCTCTGTGCCTGGTGGTAGATGGTGCTCCAGTTGGACTTCTGGTGACTACCCACCATGAACAATTGCAAGTTGGCATGGAGCCCTCTAAGACTCTTAACTTGACCTCAGGGAGTTGCTTCCCCAGACCTGGTCCTGCCTGGCCCACTCTCCAACAGCCTCCATGTGGTCCCAATGTGACCAGGGTGTTGGGGCTGAAGGCCTGGGCATGACCTCTGTGGGGCTGAAAGGGCAGGTTTGTGCTGCTCCCCCCCCAACACACACACATCTCACAGGCTGCTCCCTCAACTAGACTCTGGCTGCTCCCTTGTAGGTAGTTTGTAGTCATCTTCTATGAGCCAAATCAAATACGACTCCTTGCAAGACGCCTTCAGAACCCCACCCCCCTAAACAGTGACACTTCTGAAGCTAGGCAGTCTCCTGCTGTCCTTGGGCCAGGGAACTTGCCGCACCAGGCGGTCTGCTCCATGTTTAGGATCCAAGACAGGAGAGACCATGATGCTGGGAGGAGAGGACCCGGAGGGCCAGGAGCCTGTGGTGTGGGAGTAAATGTGGTGGAGGGGGCAGTACAGGACGGAGAGAGCTGGTCCCACTTTGCTCACTTTCCCCAGTGATCCTGAGGTCTCCTGAGGCCCTAGCAAGTTCTTGTTCTACTCCAAGCCTCAATTCCCTGTCCCATTTAGGTCTCTTGTCTCTTGAATCCTGGGTCAGCCCCCCCCCCCCCAGCTAACCTATAGCCTTTGAGCCTCAGGAGTGGGTGGGTGAGGTTAGGATGAACCCATGTTGTGGAAGTTTATTTTTAGTTATATATAAAATAATTGTTTTATGCACTGTTGGGTAAGGGGCTGCCTAGGTTTTTGGCATTTTATATTGTTTGCAGGTGTTGAATTTCTGTGGCGAGGGATGTTTAATTGCTAATGATCTGCACATGCTATCAGTAGACTATCTGGGGAGTTCTGAATTAATAAAAACACCTGAGCTCAGATGCTTGGAGGTTCTACTGTCCATTGTGGATTGAGTATGGCACTGGCCAGGATGGTGGTTCCCTCTGCTGAGGTCTGGCAGAGTTTGCACCTCTGAAAAATGCCTCCTTTTCTTCCTTGGTGAGCTGCCACAGCAGCAGCCAGCAGCGTGCTACTATATCCTCACACCCCCAGCAAGGCCCCTGAGCCCCTCCTCTGGTCTGAGAAGCCCTGTATTACCTAGATCTCTGGAGGCTGGAACTACAATCTGCAGGGCCACCTAAGGACCATAAGTCCCTGCGGACCTGGTGCTCCCCCAGCTTCACTAAGCAACCTGTGCGTGGCTATGTGTAATGTGCATATGTGAGTGAGTTCATGCCAGTATGCAAATGTTAGTAAGTGCAAACATGCATTGTGTGTGCTGTGTGGGTGTTTGTGTGGACTAGTCTGTGATATGTGTGCTTGTGTGTATATATGTGGGTGTGAGCATGTGTGTGTGCTTGCAGATGTGTATGTCAAGGTAGGGCTGGGAAGACTGCAATAACGAGGGTCTTGGAGCAGGGTGCAGCCCCTGACTGAGGATCAGCTGCAGCTGGACAGGGGCTGGGGAGGACTGTAGCCAAGACTGGCTGGAGGTGGCCTGGGAACAGGCCCAGAAGGAAGCTTGCACAGGCAGGCAATGGCACCATAGCAACGCAGAACAAAGTGCTGGCCTACTTACACCCCACCCCCCACCCCTCAATCTGCTAGGGGTGCACAGGGCCTCCGGGGTCCCTAGGGATGCTTTGCCCCTGGCCTTTAAGAGCACAGTGCCCTGGAAGCCTTGGCCTCTTGGCCTAGCTAAGCCTGTGAGACTGACTCAATTTCCTTGTCAAAAATCGGGGTGAAGAGCGGGTATGTGGAAGACCCAGCACCCTGTAAATGCTTCTGCCCCTGGGCCACATTAGGCACAATGGTTTTAAAAGATCTTTAGAAATTTTCCAGCCCCAGAAATCTCAGGGCTTTTGGTGGTGCTGGGTGAATGCAGTAACGGAGCAGAGCGTTTACTACCCTCCCCCCATCAGGATGTTGTCAGGCTGGGAGCTTCCTGCTTACTCTCCCTGGACAGGGATCTTCACGCCTGGCTACTCACCCCCTCCTCTGACTCAGTGTCCTGAGGCCCCAGACCTGGGCTCAGCCTGGGTTGGGAGAATGACTTCTGGGGCCTGTCAAGGCCTCTATGCTGTCTACCCTGTACCACACCATCCTGTGGGTCTCCAGCAGCGTGCAGGCAGGGCTGAGAGCCAGTGAGCTGCAAGGAGGCTTAGTGGAGCATCCTGGAGACAGGAAACCTTGGCCTCCTGTCAAGGACAGGGTGTCACTGGACACTATACACAGAAAAGCAAATATTTTGCTGACTTCCTGGTACCCCCAGAGGCCTCTGTGGTCCCAGGTTGCTGTGGCTCCTCATGATCCTGTGGCAGGATCTCCCCAACCTGTCCAAGCCTGGAAGGCAGCTGTGACCCACAAGTTGCAGTTCTTCCCAGATCTGGGAGCCCCTTCTGCCTGGGCTCTGTGAACAGGAGTGAACAGATGAATGGGGCTGGGGGGTAGTAGCCCTTTGCACTGTGTGAGTGGGGGAATGGGTGCCCTTCACAGGCGCCAGCTGCAACTGCCCTTCTCTGGCCCCCCTTAATTTATGCCAAGTGGGGGACCAGCCACTGGCTTTGTCCCCAGGCGGATTCCCAAGGGCTGCCTTTGGGAAGAAAGGGCCCTTCTCTGGTGGATGGTGAGGTCACCAGGAGGGGCCCCACAGGCACAAAGGCTGCAGGCCCCCACCCCACCCCACTGGCAGCTGCCGCTTTGTCCTCTGCTCCTGGTCTAGGAGAGACCCTGCAAGGCCCCAGCTCAGCTTTGAAGGGGCCCAGCCTTCTTCCCTGGAAAGTTCACCCTGTGGGGGAGGGGCAGACACAGCCCCATCCCCCGACCTGCTAAAGATCAAGTAACAGCACCTGCTGGGGTAAGCTCCACCAGAGACCAGGCTAGGCCAGAGGCCTGGTCAAGGCACTGGTGCAACTGCCTCTCTGGGTCCTCAGTAAAGCAGGCGAGCTCTAGGATTGCCTAAGGGAGGTAGCTTGATATTAGTGTTAAACCTGAAGACTTCAAGGAGAAAAGCCAAATCCACAATTTTCTGACTAAGCAAACTTAAATTTCAGGGTGTACCTGGGACTGGCCAGCCAGCTGCTCTAAGTCAGGATTTTAGGGAGCAGCTCCTGCTGGCTTCTTGAAGTCCCTTTTGTGGGAGAGCTAGTGGTTACGGGGCGATGTAGCTGGCTGTTAGACATTGCTAGAGAAATACAATGAAAGAGAAGAGCGAAAACATGGGGGCGCAAGTTTGGTGCTGTTATAAGACACTGAGGTCATGTCAAAGCTTAAGAAACGGGAACTTACTCCTAACTACAGATAGGAAACTTAGCTTGGAAGGACTTTGGCACAGGGCAACAGGAAATTATTCTTTTTGTTTGTTTGATTTGGTTTTTCCAGACAGGGTTTCTCTGTTGTAACTCTGGCTGTCCTGGAACTCACTCTGTAGACCAGGCTGGCCACAAACTCTGAGATCCACCTGCCTCTGCCTCCCCAGCGCTGGGATTAAAGGCATGCACAATCACCACCCAGCTAGGAACTTATTCTTAGCTTGCACAGTATGCTGTTCCTGTTCCGCTTTCACATTAGATGAGCCACTGGGGCAGCTTATCTCCTGGCTGGAGGTAGGCTCTTGGACGATGACCAGAAAGTACGGAAACCAAAACGCTCTGGTCTGGGGCACTGGTGTGTACTGTATGTACAGTATGTGTGTCTGAGTGGTGGGAGGGGACAGGCCTGTGGTTTTTCCTTGTGTAACTCTCAAGGAGCTTCAGGAGCCCAAATGGGGAGCTCCTGAGTGTACCCCAGTCCACATGGGCCTGGCAGACTAAGGCTTTACCCTAAAGCCCACAGCCGCTCGGGGAGGCCAACAGCAGTGGGGATGAGCAGCGGTAAGAGCTGTTGTACAACAGGGAGGAGGTGTCCCCAGGACGTATGATGGACAGTGCCTGCTGGCCCACTGGGTGCCCACTACATGCCCAGCTCCAGGTGGGGGAGGGGCCGTATTTCCCTAGGAAAATGCAGGTCAGCTAAGACCCGGGCACTCCATAGGAGACAGAGGTGTGGGGGAAGGTGGGGATTTTGAGAGTTGACATCCCAGGGGAGGGTGCCTGGTGGGTCTGAGGGGGTGTGTGTGTGTAGAGGAGGGAGCTTCCAGGGTAGAGGCCTGGAGACCAGACCTAGAAACTCAAACTGTCATGCGAGGATGACAGAGCGATGGGGCAGGATGGGATGGGATGGGGTGACCCACAGCACAGTCACCACCGCGCCCCCGACCACAGTTGGCAGCACTCAAACTCTGGAACTCCATAGCAGTCTCTCCATAGAAAGAGGAGGTAAAGTCTTAACGGAGTAAGACAAACCTTTCCTGTCTCAGCCAGGAGCCAACATTGGGACTACTACAGTTTGGGCCTACTTGGCTCAGGTAGTGGGCTGTTGCTGAATTCCTTCCCAAGGGGAGATTAAACAACATTCACCCCTTCTCTTTTGGTCCTAATGACAAATCAAGGCATGATTCCGCCAAAGTTCACCTCGGGAACCAATATTTTTATGGGCTTCCTAACAGAGCAGAGGAGAGGGTTACTCACAAGGATGTGATTCTCCTCTCCCAACAGGCTGCACCGGGAAAGCCTTACCCTGCAGGATGAGCCAGGTCTTTCCTGTCTTCCCCCCACCCCTCAAGATGCACTTCCCTGAGGCCATGCAGTGTTGATCACAACTGGGAAAGAACAGATGGATACTCAAATAAGGGTCTCATGACCCCTCCCTCCCACCTCAACAAGCCCAGCTAGGGGGATCAATTTGTGGGGCACAAGGTGTGGCAGAACTTCCCACAGTGGCAGTTGCTGGTTCTGAGGATAGTCACACACAGCAGGGACCCTCAGTGGAGGGCCTGAGTGGAGGCATGGGTCCACCTACAACTCAGACCCTGGACTCCTGAATCCTTCATGCCCAGTTGCGCAGGAGCATACACAGGTGCACACGGGACGGGACGGGCTGGAGACCAAGGCAGGAGGAGGGGTAGTGGGTAGGGCAGGATGGCCACTCCCAGCAGGCTTCAAGAGCCCTGGAGAGGGGCTGACCAGTGGCCCTTGCAGGGAAGGCCACGCTTAGCATCAAAGGGCCCACAGCCAGTGTCCTGGATCTCCTGAGGGGCAGAGTCCACGGCAGAGCCAGGGATGCAGGGACAAGGGGACACTGGTGACCCATCTCTACCCCAAATGTCCTCTTCCTTGCTGCCTGGTGCCCTGAATGTCCACTGCTCCTGTAGCTTAGCAACGAGTCTCTGTTGCCCCCACTGTCTCCACCCCACAGCTGGCCCTACCACCCACAATGGTGCATGCATTCCTCAGCATGGCCAGGACCTCAGCAGGCCCAAGCTTCCTGAAGAAGCCAGATTGGGGGAGGGTGCTTATTCGCCCACGCATGTCCAATAGCTTAGTGTGGCCAGTGAGCCCTAAGCCCAGTGCTCTGTATGTGGCTCTTCAAAAAGTGCTGCTTCCTGTGGCAGCTACACACAATCGTCTGAAATCTCTTCACATTCCTGCTTCCCCATGACCCCCCTGACACCCGCACTCTGGGCAAGCAATGCATTTGACAGAAAGTGGCTGCATGGCTGCCTTAAAATGGGATAGTCAGGGACTGCCAGGTGCCACACTGGTTTCACAGTCAGGATGCCTGGAATTGCACAAGTTAGGAGCGAGTTCTACAGGCCACACACTAGACTGCAGGGAATGGGGTTATCCTATTATCCCAGCACTCAGAGGCAGAGGGCTAGGATTGTGGGTTACAGGCCAGTCTAGTCTACATAGGGAGACTCCCATGCACAATTTTTTGGGAGGGACAGACCAGACCTGTTGTTGGCAGCCTGATTACAAGGACTCTAGAATGGGACAGGAGGCCCCCCATTGAAGAGGCCAGGGTGCTGCCAGGCCCTCTACTCCCTGCTCCTGCTCGCCTCTCCCCTGCAGGACTTGGATGTTTTGATGTTTGGGGGACATGCTGGTTCACACTTATCGAAGAAGAGAATGAATGCACAGTGGCCTGTGCTGGGGACAGAACCACCCCCTTCTGTCTGCCCCACAGCATGTGACCCCACTGGCCATCCCAGGCCTTTCTGGGGTCCCAGTGATGGAACACTCAAGACACCAGAGTTCACCAACTTGAGGGATTCTGGGTGAGAGTGAGGCTTGGAGCAGGGACTGTTGGGAGCATTGTGTCACAGAAGTTCCACAGCTGGGAGAAGAGTGTAAGGAGTCCACTCCTGGCTCCCAGGCCTGCCTGGCGTCACCGTGAGGGTCTGGCTTGCTGTGTCTACCTTCTCCCATCTCAGCTTGCACCCAGGTTATTTTGAGGAAATGCTCAGTCACCATGTCCTTTCACAAACACCATAAGCACCTTAAAAAAGCCGTCATGCCTTAAACACTAAAGAGTCAATCCATTTTGGGCAGTGGTGGTGTCTTTAATCCTTGTAGTGGGGAGGCAGAGAGGCAGGTGGATCTCTGAGTTTGAGGCCAGCCTGGTCTAGCAAGTTCCAGGACGCCCAGGGCTATAGAGAGAAACCATCTCAAAAGAGAGAGAGAAAGAGAGAGAGAGAGAGAGAGAAATAAAAAAGACTCAATCCATTTCAAGTTTCCTGGTCGTCCCTTTATGAAAGAAAGCACTTAGAACAGGGATGGTGGAGAGCCTGAGGCTCTGGGATACACCCCACCCCACCACTCTCTCTGGTTCTTTGAGAAAAAATTTCTCTGTGTAGTCCTTTCTGGAACTTGCTCTGTCGACCAGGCTAGCCTTGAACTCAGAGATCTGCCTGCCTCTGCCTCCCAGGTACTGGGATTAAAGGTGTGAACTACCACACCCAGCTAAGACCCTGTCTCAAAAACAAAAGACTTGCTTACCTGGGACCATAGCAGCTGAGCATGCGGGCTCTTTCCAGCCCAGTGCCTTTGCAAGATGGAGCCACCAGGAGACCAGGAGATGGCAACCCTGAGAAATGTTTGGGGGACTCCAAGGCACACTTCCCAGACTGAATGACCACGGAGCTCTGAGTGACAATACAGCCTCAGAGGGAGCGATGGGTCTCATGTAGGAAGTGGCCCCAGAAGATAATGTGTTTGCAGTTTGCAGGATTCCTGGTCCTTCCAGCAGAGGCTCTGGGACTGGAACCTCCTGGCAGCCAGCAGAGCTGGTGGAGGGGTTTGTGGGCTTGTTATAGGGTGTCTGGGGAACCCATGTGAGCACCTCGGCTTGGTGGTTCATGAAAGTTCATGTGACTGAGGCATATTCACCTGGCATGAGAAGACCCACCTTGTGGTCTGTGAAGACTAAAGAACTAAACACTTCTGTAGAGCAGAAAGAACACACCTGTCTGGGGCAGAGGCACCTACAGGATGGCCTGAATGTACTATTTGTTGGCAGCACACGCCCAGGTGGAAGCATGGTTCCAAAGTCCTGTAACTTTACCCACTCCCGTCCTCTCAAGGCTACTCTGGGAGGAGGGTAAGACCCAGGAAAAAACAGGCAGAGAGCAATAGACAGGGTAAAATTCTACAGTATCAGTGGTGCTCAACCTTCTCAACGCTGCAACCCTCCTAATACTGTCCCTCATCTTGTGGCAACCCCAGCCATAAAATTATTATTGCTGCTTCATAACCATAATTTTGCTGTTATGAATCGTAAATATCTGATATACAGATGATCTTAGGAAACCCTTGTGAAAGGGTTGTTGAGAACCAATGCACTAGATAGACGGCAACGGGAGATAATTTCCTAGTAGCTAAAGCAAAGAGGTAACCAAGCTTTCTCAAAATTGTGTTTTTTGGTCTAGTGAGATAACCCTGCAGATAAAGACACAGACTTCGTTGCCTGACAACCTGAGCTCAGTCCCTAAGATCCACAGGGTGGAAGGAGAGAACCAATCTCCACAGTCCTTTGACCTCCACACATGTTCACACAACCACACGGAAATGCACAAAACAAAAACAAACCGACTGGGTCTAAATGGTCTACAGCGTTAGGCCTGGATGCTACTGCAGCACACACCCATTGCAGCCATACCTGGGAGCGGAAGCTGATCCTCTGCAGGATAAACCCGGCCAGTAAGCCTGTGGAAGCTCAGGCCTGGGAGATCTGGCAGGAAGTCCAACTGGGCAGGACACACCAGGTACTGCCAGAGCCAGGAGAAGTAGTACTGAGATCGACACAGATACGGACCTCTCCCCACAGTGCAGCAGTCCCAATAGTAAAGGTCACAGGACATCTTTGTCTCTGGAACTCAAAACTTAAGGTTCCATCTGGGTTGCTCAGGGTTCATCATGGGGCAAGATCCTGGAATTCCCCACCAAGCCTGACACCCTGTTTGCTGGGACACGGCACATGTGGAGAAGTGGAGGGATCTGAATAAGTAGGCACTGTCAATGAGGCTGTGGGGGCCAGAGCCAGGGCAAGCCTACTGGAGTTTTGTAGAAATGTGGCTGGGCAAATCTGGGTACAGAATTCCTGAATTTCATGTTGGGCAGAATGGGGTTAGGGGCTGCCTCAGTGAAGGTCACTGGGACTGGAAAACAACCCCCAAAGTCCTTATGGGAAGGTAGCCGGTTCTACTGTTCCTTCATCCACAGTAGATGGAAAGAGCACGTACAACCCAACCCTCAGGACACAAAGAGCTAAGCTGCCCAGAGTGTAGGAGGTGGGCGGGTCCAGGCTCCAGCTTCCATAATCCCATCCCCACCTGCGAGGGCACCTGGTTGCTTTTGTTTTGAGCAGGAGTCTGAGGGGCGTGGGAATGGGAAGAGGAACAGGATGCCCAAGAGGGTGTGAAGTAGCCAGCCTGTGGGGGTGGGGTGGAGGGGTGCAGAAGTGGCCAGCCTGTGTGTGGGGTGCAGATGAGGGAGGCTGCCCATCAAAAACAGCTTCCTCTCCCATCCCCATTCTTTTCAAAATGTGCCCATGCCTGCCTCCCCCCTCTGTGAGGGGACAGATGTCAGGAGGAAAAAGCTGATTATTGTCAAAGGCTGGAGGCTGTGACCAGAGTGCTCGGTGAGCATGACCCAATTCTGAGCTATTCTCAGCCTGGTGGGAGCCAAGTTATTCCCTCCCGCTGAAGATCCCGCCTTGGAGGCAGCCTGACTTTGAAACGCCCTCGTCCTGGCAACAGACACAAAACAGGCTGGCCAGGCTGCTCTGGATGGATACCGCCTTACCTGCTGATGACCCCTGTGCAGAGCCCACAGGCTGGGCCAGGCTGTGCACAGGCTGCTTGCTGGCTTCTAAGGTTACACCCCAAGGCTAGGGAAGAGGCTTGCTTGCTCCTCTATCCTCCTCCAAAGCCAGTGACCTGCCATTCCCTCTCTCATTTCCCAGGATCTCTTTCTGCCCCGGGCCAGGTATGGGATCTGCTTCAGTCAGTGACTAGTGGAGTGTCTGTGGACACCAAGAGACCAAAGGCTTGATCAGCACCAATGCAGCTGGGTTGGGACCTACTGTACCTAAGCTCGTGATGCTGGCACAGGTCCCAGGAGCAGGAGAGGCAGCCAGCAGCAGCAAGCTGACAAGGCTCTGAACCTTGCAAGAGCAGGTCTGACTGCTATTTTCAGCCCTTTGGGGGGTGGGGGGTTTACTTGTTACCCAGCATGTCTATAGCAGCAGCTAATGAGTACATGCACCTAGGAAATCTTAGAGGTCAAGACAGACTGTCTGTTCATACCCAGCCCAGACAGGGCTTCTAGTCAGCTTCAGGCCACAAGAAACCATGACCTGACTTTTTAGACAACTGATTACAAATCTCTCGCGTGGTCCTGATGACTCAAGTGTCCCAGAAGTGCAAAAGCTTGTAGTATCTGGAGTACAGAGGTCATTCAGGTTGCCTGCAAGCCTA
>JAMJFZ010002925.1:0-32500 GCA_026225945.1 Cricetomys ansorgei
GCTTCCAGCTTTAAATAATGGACAATGTAATCGCATTAGCCTAAGGATTTAAGTGTGCAAGCATCAAATGATTCATACCTACACATCCCAGCACTGAGCTGCTGAGGCAGGAAGACTGCTGTAAGTTCTAGGCTAGCCTGGACTATGAAGTATATTTCAAGACACAGTCTCAAGAACAAAAAATGCCTCTCTTCTCCAAACTAAACCAAAAATCAAAATGGCCACTCTACTTTAGGGACAAGTCCATAATTTGAAGATCATCTTTCTCCTGAAAATCTGTCAGAAAATCAGTGTCATGCATCTTGACTTATTAGGACGAGAGGTTTTCTTTTAGAGATTTGTGCATGCCTGTATGTGTTGCCTGCAGAGGCCAGAAGAGGGCAGTAGGTCCCCTGGAATTGCTGTTATAGGAGCTTGTGAGCCACTTTGTGGGGACTAGGGATTGAACTTGGCTCCTCTGAAACAACAAACTGTCCAGTCCAGCAGCAGGCACCATTAACCACTGAGGTATTTTTCCAACCACAGGATCAGAGTTTTTAAAGAGACTGAAAAAAAAAAAAAAAGGATTGCCAGATTGCAAGATTCTGGTAAGATTTAAGGAAAATAAATATTCATTAAAAAAGAAAGTAGAGCACTATTCACAGTAGCTAAGCGATGGAACCAACCTGGCTATCAACAGAGAAATGCATAAAGAAAATGAGTTTTATGTACACAGAGGAAGTTTGAATAGCCATAAAGAACGAAGTTATGTTTTTTTGTAGGAAAATGGATGCAACTGGAATAAATCATATTAAGCAAAATGTGTGCACCACCATGTTTAGTTGGATATAGGCTAAATTTAAGTAAACAAAAGCTAAGTTGTCTGTGAGACATTGTAATTTGAGTAAACAGATAACAGCAGGATAGATAGAATTAACTCTATTCTAAAAATATGTTCACCTCACCACTTAGAATTTAAAGTAATTAAAGATCTGTTAAGGGAAATACATATCATGTCTGCTACACATAGCTTTGAAGAACAATGGGTACAAGTTACTGGGAAACTGTCAGTGAAATGAAAAGAGCAGGCAAAAAAATTAACTGAATACCCTGGGAGTTCATGTGACATTCATTGCTCTGATAAGTGGTCATTCCCCACTTCAGTTCATCTACATGACATTATGACTGACATGTTTTCAAGGAAATTCTAACATGGGCAAGAAACTGGATTGCAATATTTATAATTTCTAACTTTAAAATATAGGAACCCATAACATGTCTCCCTAAGGTAATAACCACAATGTTAATACTGTAGTTTGCCTACAAGGACATCAACTAAATGAATATAATGACTACATATAGATTCGTCCTTTAATTGTTTCTATAAAGAATCCAGAATCAAGTTTAAAATGAATTCATACCTCTTTTGTTTTCTGCCAGTTAGGATAGTACTTCTACAGTTAAAAGTATTTTTAAAAGAAACCAAATACATACACAATTTTCTTTTGTAATCCCAGGGGTGTCATAAAACCAGTGGGCATCTTTCACATCTTCTGGGGTCAGCTCTACTTGTTTGATGGGTTTGCGCACATCCACAACAGGTTCATTTCCCATGTCAAAGGCCAGCGAGTCGGCATCAAACTCAAAGGGAACTTCTTCCTTCTGTTTTGTAGAGTGCAGGAATGTTCTTCCAACTCTTCCTAAAACAAATTAAACAAGGTTATCAGAAATTCCTTTAATGTTTTGATTCTGGATCAGAAGAAAAAGCATCTAAGATGCGTTCTCTATACGTAGTTCAAGATGGCCTTAAACTTATGATAGTTCCCCCTTCAGCTTCTATAGTGATAGGCAGATAGATCGTATATACATATATGTGTGTGTATATATGTATATATGCATATGTACATATGCATGTATACGTTTATCTTAGTTTGTATTTTGGAAAAGATCTCATGTATTTCAAACTTGCCTCAAAATCACTATGAAGCTGAAGTATCTGGCTGTCTTGGAACCTCACTCTGTAGATCAGGTTGGCCTCGAACTTACAGAGATCCACCTGCCTCTGCCTCCCAAGTGCTGGGATTAAAGGCATGCATCACCACTGCCCAGCTAGAAGCTGAAGTTTTTAATCTCTGAAGTGTTGGGATTACAGGTGTGTACCCAATACCTCTGAAGACTCTTCTACTAACCCCAGACAGGATCTCACTATGTAGCTCTGGCTGTCCTGGAACTCACTATGTAGACCAGGGTGGCCTTGAACTCACAGAGCTCCACCTGCCTCACTATGCTCAATTCTGAAGATACCTTTTCTGTTTGCCTTAAATAAGTCACTGAAACTATCTACATATAGGAACACGAGACTGTGGCTATGATACTTTTGCCTTCCTTTGCAAAGATAACAGGAATTACTCTCTTGCATGATCAATTGTGTTTCTGGCTATATACATTTGAGTCAGGTGGTGTTAGAAATCCTTTTTTTTTTTTTCCATTAATGAAATCAAGAAGAGAGATACCAAGGAGATGGACACCCCAGTCAAAGACCTTTACCGCCTCTACTAGTCTGGGTTTCCAAACAATAGTAACCTTCCCTACAAATGGCCTATATTTCAGAGTAAGGAAGTCTCTTCATGAAAAAAAAAAAAAAAAAAAAAAAAAAAAAAAAAAAAAAAGGCTAGCTCCAATGGCTGCACCACACAGCTCTAAACAATTTCATAGAACCAGTAAGAATTTTTCTGAAGAGGAAGAATGCATACCTACTATGTAACTATGCATTTTCAGTTGATTAAGCTGACTTTGTTCTTGCTCACTAAGATCTTCTTCAGCTTTGGTTGCATCTTCTTTAAGCCTTTTTTGTCTTCTGAACATTCTGTAAGGAGTCGGGTTGCAAATAGGAAACTTCAAGAGGTTTAATGTAGTACCTGAGATATCAAAAGAGTAAGTTTTTCAGAGAGTGTGAGAGAAGAAAAACATTCCTGATTTATTTCATGTAACCTTCATGACAACTGCAGTATAATTATTTCCATTTTATAGATGAGGAAATAGGCCTCCTGACTGCTTCACAGGCTAACTCAGAAACTGGATACAAAATTTGCAAGTTTGTTCTACTCCTGCTTTGCCACTCATCCTCTAGTAACGCAGTTTTCAACCAGTGGGTCGTGACCCCTTTGCGGGTCAAGTGGCTGTTCCACAGGGGTTGCCTAAGACCATCAGGTATCGATATTATCACTCATAACAACAGCAAAATTACAGTTATGAGGTAGCAATAAAGAACTTTATGGTTGAGGGTCACCACAACAGGAGGACTGTATTAAAGTGTATTAAGGCATTAGGAAGCTTGAGAACCACTGCTCTAGTACATCCAGGGTGGTAGAGTATGAAGTGCCAGAGGACAGCCAACAGAAGTTAAATTCTGGTTTCAAGGCAACAAATCTCTGACAACCTAATTCCTAAGTCTGTAACTCTCCAAGTACATACATTTCCCCTTCCTTCCTCCAGCATCCTTTCCTTCAGAAAGGTTCTTGCCTCAGGCTTGGCTTCCCCAACTTTGTTATGACAGTCAGTACCACTATACCAAGCTGTTAGTTTCTTTAACTCAGAAACTGACATTTCTTCCCCAAAAATCTCCACATCATACTGCATCAACTCTTTCATATGCATAGTGTAATAGTTCAAGAATAAATAAATTCACAAGGTGAAGAGTAAGATTGACAGGTAAAGAGTTTTAGAGTAAGAAGAAAGGAAACACAGCTTATTTACTTATTTATTGTACAGACAGGGGCTTATGTTTCTATTCCACGGTAGCCTCTAACTATGTGGTTGAAAATGGCTTTGATCTCCTACCTCCACCTCCCAAGTGTTGGGGATACAGGAGTTTGCCTTCACACCTCATTTATGGGGGACTGCAAACTAACTCAGGCTTCGAGCATCCTAGTCAAAGTCTTTAACAACCAAGGTTTATCTCCAGCCCCTCTAGAAACATTTCTATTAGAAAATTCAAACATGTATTGAATTTCCAAGAACTAAACTGTCACAAAAAGTATGACCAAAGTGGGAAGAATATTTTTAAAGGGACGGCTCCAGTCAGCTCAAGATGGAAATTTAAGGGTAGATGTACTAGGTACCTGGGTCAAATCTAATTTGTCAGCAATGGGGTCTCACCTGGCCAGGGGGAGATGGTGGCCCTGTCGATGGCCTCGGAGCCCTTAGCAGTGCAGTAATCAGACTCCAGGAGTGTGTTAAAGAGAGTGGACTTGCCGGCGTTCGTTGTGCCCACCAGGTAGACGTCGCCGCGGTAGCGCCAGGAACGCTGAAGTGCAGAGATGAGTTCTTCAACTCCATAGCCGGTCTTGGCGCTGATCAGCCGCACATCCTTGACCACCGTGCGGAACCTGGCCGACGGGTTCTGATTCTTCTTCTCGTCCTGTGGTTCATCTCCAGCGGGGTATTGTGGTCCTCGGTGGCCAGGGGCCACCAGGAGCCCGGCGCGGATGCAATCGTCCCACAGCCGCTTCCGCAGCCGCTGCAGGTAGCCGGGCGCATCCTGGGGTAGCAGGTCCACTTTGTTCCCTAGCACGAAGAGCTGCTTGGGGCCCACCAGCTTGGGCAAGTCGGGCAGCAGGGGGTCTGGCAGGTCGAGCAGGTCCACCATATAGAGCACCAGAGCCGGCCCCGGCCGCTGCAGCGCGTCGCTCACTAGTTCCAGGTACTGCTCGCGGCTCACCCGCAGGCGCAGGGCACGTCGGTGGTGCACCAGCAGCCAGCAGCGTTGGCACACGCCCGCGCCCGGCCACCGTCCGCCTGCGCCGCTCCACGGAACTTCTCGTCTGGCACATAGCCGGGCAGGCCAGGGTGCTGGCAGTGCAGCTCGGCCCCACAGCCCGAGCAGAAGATGCCGCTGGGCGGCACGGTAACGTCTGGCAGATCCTGGATCGGTAGCGCTCGGAGGCCCGCCCGCAGCTTCCGCTGAAGCCGCTCCTCCCGCTGCTGCAACCTCTGCCGCTCCTCCTCCCGCTGCTGCTGTTGCAGCTCCCGCAGCTCCGGCAGCAGTTCCTCAGGGTCCTGCTCAGGGACGTACTCTGGGAACAGAAAGCGCTCCTCCGCGTCGGGGCCTTCCTCGTGGTCCTCGGTCGCTGTGGAGCTAGGAGGAAGCCGGCCGCCAAAGGATGAAGGGAGCTGGGAGAAGGCGACCACGCACTTCCTACCCAGGAGCCACTGTGCAAGGCCATGGCACGCGGCGGCTGGCGCCGGGCCCCCCGGAACCCGCACAGCAGCCGGCAACCCAGGCGCGCGGGCAGCATGCGGACTACAGTGACGTGGGCGGAGCCTGGTGGGCGGAGCCTCGCGCGCGCATGCGCGCTAGTGGCCGAGAAACTTCCCTATCACTGGCCTGACGCGAGGGAACTGTCCAACGCGTGACCAAATCCTGGATTTCTCGCGATGAAAACTCCGAGAGCCGAGAATTCACTCAGAGACGCGGAGGCGTGGACTAGGTAGAGCTGGCTGGTCAGGAGAGGGTCATCAGTGCTCAGCTCACACTCAGAGCATTTTCCTCATAAATCTGCTTTACAGAAATCAAGTGTCATTTGTGCAACAACGCTAAAAAACACGCAACAGGAAACTCTCATTAACTGGATCCAACTTCTGGCCTACGGAGCTGTCCGCAGCAACAGTCAGCGACCCACAGTTTGCACGTGCGCAATTGGAGCCACGCCGGTTATTGCCGACCTTTCGCGCATGCGCGTCTGAGCCCCCTTCCCACCCCCCCCCCCCTCCCCGCTCGTCCGCTTAGACCCGAGGATTCTGGGAACTCCGGAGCCGGAAATTACTTCGTCTGAGTCTGAGTTTGCCGCTGCTGTTCTCTTCTCTAGCTTTGTGATTTCGAGTTAAGAGCTCCAAAAGCCTTTGGCCAAGATGTATGACGCCGACGAGGGTAGGTGACCACTTAAGACACGCCCCGCGGTAGCCGCGTAGGCCAGACGGCGGGACGACTTAAGGGATGCACTCAGCAGCCGGGTTCTTAACGCGCTGGGCCGGGAGCGAAGTTGGGTTTGCTGGCAGTGCAGGCTCAGGGAACCTAGGGTTCACATCCCAGGTCAGCCTGACGGCTCTCTCCATGGCCTTCTGTTAAATCTGATAGCCTTCTAGAATCGACACAGCGTGCAAGTGCTCAACATTCCGTTGTTTGGACGCTAATCGGTTTCCTTCATCGTCCCAGTGGACTTACTGAAATAGCTTGATATTTTTGTTCTCATCTTTACAGCACAGGGGTTTGAACCCAGGGTCTGCACACTCCTCCTTAGCCATGCTCCTAGTCTCGGGTAGCTCAATTTTAGACCCGGTCCTTGTGCTAGACATTGTTATAACCTGGAAATATTAGGAACAAAGAATGGGTTCTGAATTGACATTCCTTCACACTGTCTTCAGTGTAAGTAAATTGCTTTGAAAGATGGCCTTTAAGTGGTTTCTTCCCACGAGATGACACAATTCTAGGATGGTATGTATTCCACTTCACAAGGACAACATGTTTTTTCACTTTGCATATGCACACTTCTTAATCTTTCCCTGTTGGGGAAGTTTATATCTAGTTATGTTCATAATTGTTTTGTACATTGTTGGGGGATTTGGCATTTTGTTTTATTTGCAGGTATTGGCTTGATGTAAGTCTGTGATTAAGATGGTTGCTTCCTCATGATTTGCACTTGCTTACTGCTCTCTGGCAGACCACTGTGGAAGAGCAAAGTTGCTGTGGGGAGGACTTCTTGTAGTCCCTCTCTCCCAGTCACTTACAACAAGGAGAGAACACTCTCTTAGGCCTTGAGTTCCCCCACATTAAAGGTGACTTAGCTCAGCTCCTAAAGGACTGTGGAATGAGACTAGACTAGAGCATCGTGTTTTTGTTAAAAGTATTTGAAGAGTGCAGGCTCTACAGAAATATATAGAGCCACTCTTATCATCCCCCCCCTTTTTCTTCCTTGATTTTGCTTCTGCATGGCAGTGATAGTAATCTTGAAACACTTACAAAGCAGAAAAAAATCACTGCTATTTAACATACATTGTTTTTTCTGTGTATTCTAGAACATTCCAGACACATGTATTAAAATTACTTTGAATGTGTATCAGTTTTTGAATAGGAAGTTCTTAAGCTTTATAGACTAATAGTATAGTTGAGAATAAAAACATAAAATACAACAAACTTATCACAGAAGATGGGGTGAAAATTTTAAGGATTAGTGTTTTTAGGTGCCTCTTTAAACAATGCTGCTGTACAAGACTAATTACTAATCCTTACATTTAGGGAGGGGGTAAAACAGAATTTGGTTACCTAAAAAATGTGCATGGGGCTGGAGAAATGGTTCAGCAGTTAAGAGTGCTTGCTGCTTGGGTCTAGGGGTTCAGGTTTGTTCTTAGCATCCACATTAGGCAACCTAGAATTCCCTGTGCCTCCAGCTCTAGGCTTCACGGGTACTTGCACTCACATGCACATGTATGTGTATACACACATTATTAAAAATAAATAAGACAAATCTTTAAAGAAATACTTATGGGGGTCTAGGAATATAGCTCAGTGGTAGAGAACTTGCCTAGTATATGTGAGACCTTAGATTTAGTTCCCAGCACCTCATGAAACAAAAAAGGTCATGAGATTTGTTAGGAATTTGTACAGGGCATGGTAGGCATGAGTTGACTTTATTCCACAATATCTGAGTCAAGGTTACTGGAGATATAGCTCAGCAATTAAGAGCACTTGTTGCTCTTACAGAGGAGCTGGGTTCGGTTCTCAGAACTCATATAGTGGCCTTACGTGAATCCCAGGGATCTAATAGGTACATATGTGGTGCACACACACAAATGTAGGCATAGCATTTATATACAAAAAGTAAAAATAAATTTAAAAAAACAATCTAACTCAGCTGTTGAGTGTGGCTAAGAGGAGGCTGGGAGACCTTAGGAGGACCCGACTAGGATTTCTGACTGGAACATCTGTGTCTCTTTATTTTATTGGGCTTAACAGTTGGCATCAGGAGAGTATTAGGAGTTTTAAGTTACAGTTCAGAGCTTCAGCAAGTCAGAACTGCATTGCTTTTTCTAACCTGCATCCTGAAACGTATGACCTCATTCTAGCAGCATTCTTTATTTACTGAAGAGTTGAAATTTACCTAACTTTAAGGAGAGATGTATAGATCCATATATCTTTGTTTCTTTTTGAGACAGGGTCTTATGATGTAACTCACACTGGCTGGGAATTGTGCTGATCCTCTTGCCTTTTGCCTCCTAAGTGCTGGAATGACAGGTGTGCACCAGCATACCTGGCTGACTCCTTATCTAGTAGGAATGCCACGATCACATAGAAGAGCATGAGGGATGGAAAATGTAGTGGCAGTCTTTGGAAAATACTCTATGTACAGGCCTGAAGAATATGTTGGCATATTCTTTAAGGACTTGGGAGGCAGAGGCAGGAGGAGGTCTGTAAGTTCAAGCCCAGTCCCTTCTACATAATGAGTTCCAGACCAGCTAGGGCTACATAATGAGACCCTGTCTCAAAAAAAAAAAAAAAATATATACATACACACACACACACACACACACACACACATGTATATTGTACATATGTAAAATATGCATATGCACATTTATGAAATGTTGCTGTAATAAATCTCTCCCCCCAACCTCATGGTGTTGCTCAATTATTGAAACCCTTTTCTTTTTCTTAATTCTTGCCTCCAGTCTGTAAGAGTCTTATTGGTCAGAGGACTATGATCTTGCTCCTGCTGAGCTCTTAATGCATGAATTCTCTGGAGCACACAGAGAAATTACAAATTCACACAATTTAACTGAGCCTTTGTTGTAAAAACTCTGTACATAGGAAGAATATCAATGTGACATAAGCATATGTCTATGTCTGAAATTCTAGGAAAGCGGGGTGAGATGATTGCCTTTTATTTAGCAGAGTGCTAGTTTTACTTCCTGGAGGTAAGGTATTAACAAGTGTCATCTTACTGCCAATGAGCACAGTGTTTTTTGTTTTTACAGATATGCAATATGATGAGGATGATGATGAAATCACTCCAGATTTGTGGCAAGAAGCATGCTGGATTGTGATCAGGTAACTTTAGACAAAACTGAAAAGGCTTTAGTAGATACTGTAAGACCTGAGGGCATGTTCTGTTATTCTGTTCCCTATAGGTAGATCTCAACCTTCTCTGTGCTTACTTATGCACTTAACATATATTAGTTACTTACAGGAGTGGCTTTGTTTTATCCAGACTGTACTGCATATAGTTCTGGATTCTGTGGAACTTGCCGTAGACTGGGCTGGCTTTGAATTTGCAGCACTCTTTAGCCTCTTGAGTGCTGGGATTGGAGGTGTATGTGGCTAAGACTGGCTGTATTTATTTATTTAAAATATTTCCACCTTAGAGAAAAGCTAAAGAATTCATGTATGTACTTTATTGAAGCTCCTAAATATTGACCTTATACTACATTTTCTCTTTTCTTTTTTAAATGATTTTTTGAGACAAGGTGAAATGGTATGAAATAGCAGAACTAATGCCATCTTACACTGCTAAATCTATTTTAAAACAGAGATAAAGTTCAGGTTCTCAAGAAAATGAGAGAAGCCCCTAGCCTTCAGAGCCCATCAGTAAAGCCAAAAGAAAATGATTGTCATTTCTGGGTTATTTGACTCTGACCATGATTGTTAATGAGTTTCTGATTGATTAAAAATTATGATTAACTTTTGTTTATGTTGGCACAAAATGTTTATAATTTTTAAGCTTAAATAGTTTGTAAAAATTTTAGTAGGAGTCTTAGCTCTGAATTTTCATTTCTGACTACATCCCTGGCCAGTCCAGCTTTACTTCTTTCTCTTTTTCTTTTATGCTTGAACTCAATAAAATTTTCTTTTCTTTCAACAAGTTGTGTATTGGTATAATTGGTTTAAAAAGACCCCGTGATGAAAGTTTCTCTGTAACAGTCCTACCTGTCCTGGAACTCACTTTGTAGACCAAGCTGGCCTTAAACTCGTAGATCCTTCTGTCTCTGCCTCCCAAGTGCTGGGATTAAAGGGATGTGCTACCACACTCGGCCTATATTTTTCTTCCTCTCCTTGCATTTTCCCTTAGAAACGTTGAAGAGTAAGTATCATACATTCTTTTACATAACCACAATACAGGACTTATTACTGATACAGTAAGCTTATTTAACCTACAAAATCTACCCACATTTTGCTAGTTATCTCAATTTTATAACAAAATGAAAAAAAATTTTTATCATCCTGGACCTAGGGCTATCGGAATTTATTTTTGTGAATTTATTTTAGAGACAGTCTCATTGTATAGCCCAACCTCACCTGGAACTTGCCAGTCCTCTTGCCTCAGCTTTTTGAGTGTTGCACATTTTATTGTTTGGTTTTAGTCTCATTTTATTTTATTTTATTTTTTTGTGTTTATATGCCTGTGTGAATTTATGTGCACCGTGTGTACATGTACCCATGGAGGCCAGAAGAGGGTGTCAGATTCCTGGAACTCGAGTTACAGATGGTTGTCAGCCACCACCATGTGGGTGCTGGGAGTTGAACTTGGATCCTCTGGAAGAACTGTCTGTTCTTTACCAGGGAGCTATGTCTCTAGCACCAGGAATATGGACTCTTAACTGCTGAACCATCTCTTCAGCCCCATACATTTCATTTCATGGTATATTTTTCTGCCTCCTTCACAGTTTCTCAGAAACAGTTTCTTAGCATGTCTTTTTTTAAAGAAGAACTCAGGCCAGTTACTTTTTACAATACTTGTGGGTTGTGGTTTGTCTGACTTTCCTCAGAATTGTGTTTGAATGAGTCCTTTGGCAGAAGAGTAGTGCACTTAGTGTATTATTGGTGATGCTAACCTAATTTCATGTTTTAAAATTTTTGTAAATGAGTAAAGCCGCATATCAAAGTTGTATTTCAGTCCAAATTTCTACCTATTTCTAAGTGTAACTGAGCTGAAGTAAAACATAACACCACTCAAAATCAAATTAAGTGACAAAGTAATACCCTGTTATGTTAGGATGCTATATACTCATAGGTGTGATTACCACACTGACAGCCACATTGTATGTGGCTTGTATGTACTTGGCAATGGGAATGTTTAGAGTTTGGATATGTTTACAAATCAAAGCTGCTTTATAGTTCTTATGTTGTACTTTAGTTATTTTACCCCAGTGGGAGTTTTTTTCCTCCCAAACATAATAATGTCTACCAAGAAAATACTCCTGACCTTATGTAGTAATTGACATATATTGGTTGGCATTTCATGAGTATTTGTTGAATTGGAGTAAATGAAAATGGGGAAATATGCTAGAAAACAAACTGAGTTGCAATTAAATATGAATATAATATTTTTTTAGTTCTTACTTTGATGAAAAAGGCTTGGTCAGACAACAGCTGGATTCCTTCGATGAATTTATTCAGATGTCTGTTCAAAGAATTGTGGAAGATGCACCGCCGATTGACCTACAGGCTGAAGCTCAGCACGCTAGTGGAGAAGTCGAAGAACCGGTAAGGTTATTTTAATGTTTCACAGATGGTGAAGGCGAATATTGGCCTGAGTTTCAGTCCTTCTCTCACTTGGTAACTTTTGCAGTGTATGAACAACACCTACACTCAACTTCGGATTTATTCTTGTTAATGAAGATGTGTATATTTTTGTTTGTTTTTTTCAAGACAGGTTTTCTCTGTTGTAACCTGACTGTCCTAGAACTCTGTAGACCAGACTGGCCTTGAACTCACAGAGATCCACCTGCCTCTGCCTCCCAAGTGCTGGGATTAAAGGTATATGCTACCACTGCCCAGCAGATGTGTATTTTTTAAGTGATCTAAAACCTTAATCTTTACTCAGATGAACTATAGGGCTTTGTGCACCCTAGGCAAAGACTCTACTCCTAAGCCCTATCTTGTTTCTTTTTTTAGTTTTTATTTTATTTTAAGGCAAGGTGTTGGTAAGTTGCCCAGGCTGGCCTTGAATGAATTCTACTACTTTGGCTGGCCTTGAACTTTATATCCTCCTACTTCAGTCTTAGTAGCTGTGATTTACAGGCACGCACCCAACACATGCTATGTAGGTGTTTAGTAGTTGGGAAGAGGGCACTCAGTATGAACATTTGAAAGAAGTGAGCTGGAAGTAGTTCTATTGCTTTATGATCACTGTGTTTTCTGCAGTCTAAGAATTGTAAAAGAACTATATGAAGGACTACCTCTCATTTTATTTATTTATTTATTTATGACAAAATGTCTCTAAGGCTAGCCTTGAACTCATCATCCTCTTGACTTAATCTTCTTGAGTGGTGGGAAAACAGATGTGCCACTATGCCCAGACTCTTCATTTTTATTTACTGCATATGGAATACATGATTACAGTGTGAGATCAAAAAAGAAGATTGCTCAAGCAAAACTATAGCTGATAGCTACTGTGTGAGCTTAGCAAGAACAAGGAGACATTTTTATAGATACAAATCTGCCAAACCTCAGCAGAGGGAATAGCATGTCATGGCAAGCACCATCCTGGACAGCTGAACCATGACCTTCTGATCTCAGGTGTTTTTATTGATACAAAAGCTCTGCCCCCTCCTCCATAAGCCTGTTTACATAATGAAGAAAACTTGTAGTTTAGTCTCATCCTACAACTCTTTAGCAGCTGAGCTATGTCACCTTTACTGTGGAGGAGTTCAAAGCCCAAGGGGAGTGTTCTCTCCTTGTTGCCTGAGACTGTGGAAGAGGAACTACAAGAATTTCTCCACAGCAACTTGTATCTCTACCACAATGGCTCTGTCAGAGAGCTGTGAACAGGTGTGGGTCATGAGTAAGCAACCATCTTAATCACAGATTTACATCAAGCCAACATCTGCAGATGGAAGCAGACTGCCAAGGCTTAGGCCTCCCTTCCCCCAATAATGTACAAAACAATTGTTTTAAAGTTACATGAGCGTAACTGGAAATAAATTTCCCTAACACATATTATCTGTTTTAATTTTCTCACTTACAATTTTTAATTCATTCACATGTATTTTTTGAATTATTTATATCATAGCAAGGGTATAACCTTATAGGTCTTTTCTTTTTTTTAATAAGTATTTCAAAGAAGTCCAAAATAATGACTGACTGTTCCCAGTTTCAGAGAGACAGCTACAGGAATATTTTAGGCTCTGAGAGATGAGGACATTGTAAAGCAACGTGAGGTAGGAATAGCATCAGAAAGAGTTAGAGAAAGAAAGGTTATTAATTCTAGTCAATCAACTCTCTTTTCTTTAGTTTTTATCCTAAGGGCTGGTCTATTACTGTTATTCTAGTTGGAGCTGCTGTACAGAATTTTGCCTTAAAAGCAAGAGTAAATTGGCTTCTTAGGGACTGTGCTAGAAAAAGGACTATAATGTACCTTCTTAAATCCTGGAGTCATTTTCTCTTCATGATCTTTGCATAAGTGGAGAGTTAAAAGTTGAGCAAATTCAGAGTGCCATATGGTAAATGCTGCAGGAAGAAGCTGCTTTGAAAGCTTGGCTGAGTGGAAAAGATGGGGAACTTCAGTTAGCAGTGAAGGCAGGAATAGTTTTTCTCAGAAAGATGGCTCAGGTATTTCCAAGAGAAAGTGGTTGATGTACTTAGCTTGAGAATTGGATGCTGGCCCCAGTAAGCAGCATATGAAATTTGATGTATCTGGTTTTGAGAGGTCTTAGGTGAAGGTAAGTTGGAGCTAGATCATCATCTGGAGAAACTGTTGAGGATTGTCAAAGGATATGTATAGCATGCTTGTTTAGAAAGGTCATTATAAATGGTGTTTACTTGAAATGGAAAAGGTCTGGAGACAAATGAAAGTCTTGGAGTGTCCTAAACTTAAGATAATACTCAGGATGATGGTGGAAATGAATGGGGGGTCATTTCCCTTGTTGACTGTAATTTCCCACTCTCGTTGCCTTCTACTTCTCCAGCTTCGGAGAGGAGGGGCCAGGGGTTTTTTCTACATAACTGATCTGCATAGTCCACCCTAAGACTTGATAAAAGAAATCCTGTATCTGTTTCCTTCAAAATGTTCTCATGGATTGCTTTATTAGGCAGCAGATAAATGATAAAAGGCTTTGTTTGTTTTTTGTGGTAATAGGGATCATATATATATAGAACTTCACATAGGCCAGGCAAGGATTCTACCAGTGAGTTAAGATAAATATTTAATTGAAATGCTTTTTCTCCTTTATCAGGCTATATACTCAATTAGATTAGAAATCTTTTATGTAGAAAGATTTGGATTTTAAAAATAAGTTTATGGAGCCCCCACCCGTGTCCTGTTGATTAGGGAAGTTAGTTCTAATTGAATTTATCTTTGTTCTTTGGACACTTTTGTACTTTTTATCTTCACCAAGGGGAGTATACATAAAAATGTATAGATAATTAATAAAAATCGATTTTGATTTCTAATATCTTTTGCACTTGCATGCTGCTGTCATGGTGCATATAAATGCACTGGCTGATGTTTTCTAGAGCATCAACAGTGCTGAGAAGAAAGGCCAGTGCCATATGCTAAAGTCACGCATAGTCCAGTTTCTGACTGTCATGATGAAATGTGGTTACATTGGTAAATTTGAGATTATTGATTATTTCAGAACTGGAAAAATCACTGTGCACGTCACAGGCAGGAAAAATGAAAGTAGGGTAGTCAGCTGCAGATTTGAGCAGTGCTCAGATCTATAAAAATAGCAGAATAATTTGCTCCCTTCCCATCATTTTGGTTTCATTTTACTGACAACCTCTTCTAGAATCTTGGTCCCTGAAGAAGCAGGATGAAAACACATTGGAGAAAGTTCTGGGGTTCCTTTCAAGGAATGTAAAACATACTTATAAGTAAATGCCTCAGTTTCTTTTCTAGGGTTGTAAAACGTAAGTAAAATGCTTCAATGGGGGGAAATCAGTTTTGATTTTTGAAATAAATTTAGAGCAGATGACATATAGCAGTTTTTGTTTACATGTGGTAGATAGATGAAATCTATTTGAGCCAGACATGGTGATATATGCTTGGAATCTCACCATGTGGGAGGTTGAGGCACAAGGATCAGGAGTTGAAAGCCAGCCTTACATATATAGTCAAGATACGCAGTGAGGCTATGTATGTTGGGCTAAATGAGTCCCTTTCTTAACTCCCCTGTTCCCAATAAAAAAGACCTCTTTGCCTTCTACTTTAAGGGAGCAATCGAGTGGAAAAGACCATCTCTGTGGGCTGGAGAGAGGAATGATCTGAATTTGGTTCCTAGTACTCTTGTTGAGTATCTCACACCTTCTTTGGCCTTAGGTACCTCTTAGGTACCTACACATGTGACATTCACTTTCAAAGACAATAGACACAGTAGACACAATAGACACATAAATATAAATATTAAAAATACGTATTTTTTGAGACAGGGTTTCTTTAGATAGCCCTGGTTGTCCTGGAACTCAATTTGTAGATCAGGCTAGCCTCAAATTCTTGGAGATCTGCCTACCTCTGTGTCCTGAGTGCTGGGATTAAAAGCGAGTACCACCTTGCCTAGCATAAAAGTAAAATGACAATTTTTTAAAAAAAGGCAATATCACTGTACATGGATATTAACTTTTAAGAGTGTCCTTATATAAGTAAAATTTATTAATTTTTATCATTTTGTAGAGTTGTTTCTACTTAAAATGGTATTGTCAATTAAAATGGAGTCATTAAAACTTTTAATGTGTGTTTTGAGATAGGATCTTGCTATATAGCCCAGTCTGGCTTCAAACTCATGATTCTCCCACCTTGGCCTTCTGAGTGCTGGATTAAAGACATATGTTAAGAGCCTGGCCTTCAAAACTTCTATGGGGAAATTATTTATCCTTTTTATGCTTTTTGTTAATTTCAGCCAAGATACTTACTCAAATTTGAACAAATTTACCTCTCCAAACCTACTCATTGGGAAAGAGATGGCGCCCCTTCACCAATGATGCCGAATGAAGCCAGGTTAAGAAATCTCACGTAAGAGATATTTTTTTCTTTGTTAGCACCTGATATTGAATAAAATGCAGAAAATATAACTTAACTAGTTATTTTAGCAAACACTTATGGTCAACTCTGATCCACTTTTATTTTCGAAGGTACTCTGCTCCGCTTTATGTTGATATAACAAAGACTGTCATTAAAGAAGGTGAAGAGCAGCTGCAGACTCAGCATCAGAAAACCTTCATAGGGAAAATTCCAATTATGCTGCGCTCAACTTACTGCCTGTTGAATGGCTTAACAGATCGTGATCTGTGTGAGCTAAATGAATGTCCTTTGGATCCTGGTGGCTATTTTATTATTAATGGATCAGAAAAGGTATAGTGGCATTTAAAAAACACTAAAAAGATAGCATTTAAGTTATTAACAATGAAATTCAAAGGTGTACATTCTTGGGGTTGGAGAGATGGTTCAGAGGATAAGAATTTGGTTCCTAGCACCTTCATGGAGTGGTATAATCACCTGTAACCCCACCTCCAGGGGATCTGACACCCTCTTTTGGCCTTTGTTGGTACCTGTACAGACAGACACACACACACACACACACACACACACACAAGTAAAATGAATCTTTGGAAAAAGGAAAAAAAGGTACACATTCCTGCAGATAGTTTGAAAGTGACTGTAGCTGTTATGCTGCTGTGGTGGCTCAGCAAGAAGACAAAGAAGCATACTCATAAGTGCAAACCCTTTCAGACCTCAGCAGGGAACCACCGTCCTGGCCAGCGCCATACTGGACAGTGGAACCCTAAGTGTCTGAGCCCAGATGTTTTTATTGCTACAAAACTCCTCAGGTATTCTACTGATAGCCCATGCAGATCATGAACAATCAAACAGCCCCCACATGAGTCCAGCACCTGCAGACAATACAAAGTGCCAAGGCCTAGTCAGCCCTTCCCGTAACAGTGTGCACAAAACAATATTTTAAGCACAACTAAAAGTAAGCTTCTATAACAAGTGACAGTTGAATAATTTAAGGTATGGCAGCTAAACTTAGTAAACTAAAGCATATAATGAGCATTAGAAATTTGGTCAGTTGTTGAAGCTTGTATATTTCTATGAAGTGTGAGCCTATATGACCAGATTAAATGACAGTGCAGGTATTACTTCTTTCTATTCAATGCCTTTTTAGGTTTCAAGGTTGTAACTTTCTTACTGTTTCTATAGGTTCTGATTGCTCAAGAGAAAATGGCAACAAACACAGTCTATGTGTTTGCCAAAAAGGATTCCAAATATGCTTATACAGGAGAATGTCGGTCATGTCTGGAGAATTCTTCCCGACCTACCAGTACTATATGGGTCAGCATGCTGGCAAGAGGAGGACAGGTATGGTATTGCCTGGGATATTTGGTTTTGGCCTTATTGCTCTGTGCTCTCTCTTACTTACTTACCTATTTCTGTACTGAGGATTGAACCTAGGGCCTTGTACGTTCTAGGCAAGTACTCTATCTCAGAGCTATACCCCCACTTCTGTTTTATTTCTTGTTTTATAATTTACCAGATTGTTTTCTTTTTTAAGATTGTTTTGTTTTTTTGAGCCAGGGTCTTACTATGTAGCTCAGTTGTCCTGGAACTCACTGTGTAGACCAGGCTAGGCTCAAACTCATAGAGGCCTGCCTCTTGGTCCTGAGTGCTGGAGGTGCGTGCCATCATACTTGGGTTAGGTTTACTTTTAATTATGTGTATGTATGTGTGGGTATGTGTATGAGTGCAGTTGCTCAAAGAGGCCAGAGACCTAGGATCTCCTTGGAACTGTAGTTACAGGCAGTTACGAGCTTCCGAGTGTGGGTGCTGGGAATTGAACTTAATTGTCTGAAAGAGCAGTACATGCTCTTAACCCCTGAGTCATGTCTCCAGCCCCATCAGACTATTTTCTTAATTAAAATATTGTTTAAAAATTACATTTGTTTAGGGTGTGTATGTGTGTGCATGTATGTGTGAAGGCCAGAGGAGAATTTGGGGAATCGAGTTCTTCCACTATTTGTCCCCCTTCTATTTTCATATGTGAGTTCTGTTTTAGACAAGACAATTTTGGGTGTATGGTAAGTGTATGATATAAGGATTTTTTTAATTGCCTGCTTGTCCTGAAGTAAAATTTGTATGTATATGTGCATGTGTACGTGTGCATGTTCATGTGGAGGCCAGGAAACAACCTTGAGTGTCATTCCTGAGAAGCCCTCTGCTTTGTTTTTTGAGACAGACTGTTATTGAGCTGAGTGCTCTGAATAGAATAAACTTGTAACCAGTTAGCCCCAGGAATCCTCCCTATCATTAAGATTACAAGTGGAAGCCACCACACGCAGCTTATTTTTTGAAATTTGTATTGTTTCGCCTGCATGTGTGTCTATACCATGCGTGTGCCGTGTTCACAGAGGCCAGAAGAGGATGTTGGATCCCTTGAGACTGGAGTTACAGATGGTTGTGAGCTGCCATGTGGGTTCTGGGAATCAAATCTGGGTCCTCTGACTGAGTAGCCAGTGCTCTTAGCCCATACACAGCTTCTTTATGTGGATTCTGGAGACAGAACTCAGATTTTCATGCTTGCTACAGCAGATACTTCACTGATTGGGGTATCTCCTCAATCTGCTGAGGTGTGATTTAAAAAATTAAAAAGATGTATATTTATTATGTGTATGCGTGTTTTGCCTGCATTTATGTCTGTGTACTACATACATATATGGGGCCCAGGGAGGCCAAATAGGGCATTGGATTTCTTGGAACCAGAGTTGAAAATGGTTGAAATCTGCCATGTGGGTGCTGGGAATTGAATGTGGGTCCTCCGGTAGAATAGCCAGTGTACTTACCTACTGACATCTCTCCAGCCAGTAAAAACAATTTAAAAATGTTTATCCTGAATGTGTGCATGGTGATGCAGCAGGGGCACATGTCACAGCGCATATGTGGAGGCCAGAGGACAACTTTGTGGGACCAGTTCTCTTCCTTCACCTTTTTGGTGGATTCTGACTATTGTACTGGGGTCTCCAGGCTAGTATGGCAAATGCCTTTATCATCTGATCCATTTCAATGGACCTCCAGTGAGATTTTTGACGATTCAAATAGTTGACTGAATGGAATGTTAGATGCCCACGTAGAAGCACCCAGATAACAGTTGGAGAGATGAAGGCTGAAGATGCGGCTTAAAGCTCAAAATGAAGATTTGAGTTTATCTAAGCACTTGATCCTGAATAAACTCATGAGATGGAATAAGCTTTCAATGGAAGGAGTTCAGAAGTGGGAGAGGGAAAACAATAGTGGAATCATGATTGAAATTATGAGGTCAGGAGGCGGTAGAGCGTGAAGTAGAGAAATAGGGATAAAACTGAGAAGCCATGACTGCTGCATAGGCTGATCACTTTTGCATTTATATGTATGTACAATCCGAGAGAAGAAACTAGAAAAGAGATGCTTACATGTGAGAGACTATCCAAATAGATGAGCTTTGATTTCATGTTTACTTTTCATTCTGTGCATAGCTTTTTCCATATTTGTCTTTTCATACCTTTTTTTTTTAAACATGTAACCTACTTTGAGAAAGGATCTCTATGTAGCTCTGGCGGTCCAGGAACTTACAGAGATCTGCCTCTCTCTGCCTCTGGAATGCTGGGATTAAAGACATTTATACAATGACCAGCACCCCCTAATCTATTTCTTTTTAAGATTTATTTTTATTTTATGTATATAAGTGTTTTATTTATTGTGTATGTATGTGCACCATGTATATTCCTAGTACCTGCAGAGGTCAGAAGAAGCCTTAGAACTGAAGTTACAGAGGTTTGTAAGCTGTCATGTGGGTGATGGGAAATTAAACCTGGGTCCTTTGCAGGAGCAGCAAGTGCTCCTAACCACTGAGCCATGTCTCTGCAGCTTTCCTTTACAATCTACCTTTTTTTTTTTTTTTTTTTTTGGAAGACAGGGTTTCTCTGTTGTAAATCTGGCTGTCTTGGAACTCACTCTGTAGACTAGGCTGGCCTTGAGTTCACAGCAATCCTCCTGCCTCTGCCTCCTGAGTGCTGGGATTAAAGGTGTGCACCACCACCATCAGGCTTACAATCTACCTTTTGTTCCCCTCCTACTGTGGACCCGGGATGGCAAGATAACATTTCTTTTTGCATTCTTTGTCAGCCAAAAGTAATTTTCAAATGTGGCATTTGGTAATTCTGGGAGAATCTTGGCAAATCTATAGTAGGGAATGGAAGTTCTCTTAGATGTAAACGCTCAGGTTGTCCATAAAAGTAGTACACCTGCTGAGTGTGTTGTGCCCATCTTTAATCTTAGCACTCCAGAGGCAGAGACAGGCAGATCATTGTGAGTTCTAGGCCAGCTGGGCTACACAGTGAGATCTATCTCAAATTAAAAAAAAAAAAAAAGCTGTGCAGTGGTGATACACACCTTTAATTCCAGAACTCAGGAGGCAGAGGCAGTCACTTCTGTGAATTAGAAGTTAGCCTAGTCTACAAAGCGAGTTCCAGGACAGCAGGGCTACACAGAGAAACCTTGTCTCACCGCCCCTCCCCCCCAAAAAAAAGTGAAAAGAAAAAAATGAGTAAACCTGTTTTGAAAAGAAGCTGTAGGACAATGGATAGACATGCTTCTTTTGAAATATATAACGGTGAATATATGTACTAAATGGGTCATTTGATACTTTTATGTTTCTCTGAGCTCTTGTATGTTCATGTTCTGATATCACTATTTTCTAGGGGGCAAAGAAGAGTGCTATTGGCCAGCGCATCGTGGCAACTTTACCATACATCAAGCAAGAAGTTCCTATCATAATTGTGTTCAGAGCATTAGGCTTTGTGTCTGACAGAGATATTTTAGAGCATATCATTTATGACTTTGAAGATCCCGAGATGATGGAGATGGTAATGAGAGCAAATGCATGTTTACTGCTCATAAGCGTAGAGATGCTGATTATTGCTAACCTTAAAGCAGCAGAAATGCTCTTAAGAGCAATTTACTTGTCGCCAGCCTTTCGGCATTTACCGCGTGGTGTAAGCTGTCAGCCTGGCCCGAGTCTCTTCCTGACAGTTCTCTGTAAAAGAGACATGAAAAGTGGAGGCAGGTGGCATTCCATGACAGCAGCACGAAGCAGCAGTGAGGGAAACGGTGAGAGCGTGCCGGTCTGCTGGAATTTAGTAAAAGCGGAAAATGAGTAGTTGATAGCTTTTTTCTTTTTAACTTTTTATTTGAAAGAATTTCTAACTTTCAGGAAATTTGTAAGACTAGTACAAGAACTTTCTTGTCTCTACTCAGAGTCAGCTAGATTTGCCACATTTTCTCTATCTTATTTTTTTCTCGGCTGTGGGGAATACGCTGTGGTTGTCATGCCTCTTTAGTGCAGTGTGTATTTGCTAGGAACCAGAACATTCATTGATACGATCAAAGTATAACTATTAAAATCAGTCAATTAAAAAATGGTGGCAGGAATGGAGTATATCTTTGGTTAATAGTGTAGCTTTAAAACAGTCTCCTTTTCAAGATAGTGAGTGATTTTATTTATAGGTTAAATGTTCCTTCCTACAAACAGTGAAAACAAAATCATTCATTTGTTACTCGGTAAATTTTAATTGTGTCATGAAACTTATTTAAATATATTTAAAATATCAAAAAGATATGTTTTTATTTTTTGTTTTTGCTCCAAGCCATTGGTCTTAAGCCATTTTAAAATATAAAAACCAAACATACTATTTCTAAAATAGTGAAATTAGTTGTATTTTTCAAGAAATAGACAGATATCTTTGTATCTCTAGGGTGCTTTCCAGGTCTGAAATTTTGTGATTCCTTGATTTTTCTAAAAGTAAATTAAGAGTTTTATTTTACATGTTAATAAAATTAGTTTAGGTAAAAATATAAATCTGAAAAAAAATTTAATGTAAATTATTTGCTAGGTTAAACCATCTCTAGATGAAGCATTTGTCATCCAAGAACAGAATGTTGCCTTAAACTTCATTGGTTCCAGAGGGGCAAAGCCTGGTGTTACTAAAGAGAAAAGAATTAAGTATGCAAAAGAAGTCTTACAGAAAGAAATGCTCCCTCATGTTGGTGTCAGTGATTTTTGTGAGACCAAAAAAGCCTATTTCTTGGGGTAAGTAAAATCTTACTGTTTGAAGATCTTTGCTAAGTTACAATTGAGATAAAAAGTGTTTTCTTTAAAGCTAAGAATGTTATAAGTTGTGTTTTGAGATAGGTCACTAAAAGCCAAAAATGAAGTGTTTTTATTTTCTTTTTTAGGTATATGGTTCATAGGTTACTTTTAGCAGCTTTGGGTAGAAGAGAACTAGATGACAGAGATCACTATGGAAACAAAAGATTGGATCTTGCTGGGCCTCTACTCGCGTTCTTATTTAGAGGGTAAGGGATTTACAGAATGATGTTGCCTAAGTAGAAGAATTCTCAACTTCATTTAGAGGTGGGTCTTCCTCAGTGTCTCAGAGTGGCCACGTGCACATGGTCTACTTTCACACGAGTGCTGAGGATTTAGCTCATGTCCTTATGCTTTTGCGCATATACTGTATTGACTGACCCATCCCTTAAGCTCCCTAGATTAGTGTATTTCAGCCTTTTGTGGTCATTGCTCTACTAGAGACTTTTTTTTAAAAAAAAATCACTTCACCTTAATTGTTTCCTACTACATGTGTATACAGGATATATAAACCTAAAAGGAGTGATAACAACTTAACTTGCCATGGCCTTTGTGGGGGGGGGTGTTGTAGTATTGTTTCCAGTGAATATGTATTTGTAGACTTTTCCATGTTTACAATAACACTATCTTATTTGACAGCATGTTTAAGAATTTGCTGAAAGAAGTACGGATCTATGCACAGAAGTTTATTGATCGTGGAAAGGACTTTAACTTGGAGCTGGCAATTAAAACAAGGATCATATCTGATGGGCTAAAATACTCTTTAGCCACTGGGAACTGGGGTGACCAGAAGAAAGCTCATCAAGCCAGAGCTGGAGTGTCTCAGGTGAGGTGACCACTGTGCCTATGTATTCATGGGAAGGAGTTACAGGGCTGGCAGTTTTTTATTTCATTGAACATAGTGATTTTGTTTTTGTTTCTTTGGTCAGATGTAAAAATAACTAGGGGTTTTGAATTATGGAACAAAAGTTTCTCTTAAATTACCCATTAGCATTAAGAGAATTATGTTTCTGGCTTGCAATTTAGACACTCAAGATAGTAAACTAGAATAATTGCTTGTGATATGAGAAAGTTTGAAACCAGTGACATTTTGATAGGGCAGGGGAAATGACAGGGTCCTGACATACAGCCCAGGCTGGATTCAACCTCTGGAATTCTGGAATTATAGCTTGTGCCAGCAAATTTTTTGTCTCAAATGCTCAATTTTAGAAACTAATCCAGAAAATTTCTGTACTTGTCCTTTATTTGTTTGAAACTAAATTTCTTTTTCTTTTCTTTCTCTTTTTGGTTTTTCAAGACAGGGTTTCCCTGTTGTAACCCTGGCTGTCCTGGAACTCAGTCTGTAGACCAGGCTGGCCTTGAACTCCCAGAGATCCACCTGCCTCTGCCTTCTGAGTGCTGGGATTAAAGGCGTGCGCCACCGCTGCCCGGGTGAAAATAAATTTCTTAAAATTGGTGTATTGGTTCATGCCGGTATTCTGAGCCTTCTGGAGGCTGGGGCAATATGATTGCTTCAAGTTTGAGGCTAGCCTGTGCTACAGAATAAAACCCTATGTCAGAAGATAAAGAGCAGTTCTTCCAATACTGCTGTATAAAAAATATATTTATTTTCATGTGTATGCGTGTGTGAGCTCCTGTGCACCATGCACCAGGCAGCAGCCTACGGAAGCAAAGAGAGGGCACTGAGGAGAAGGTGGTTGTGAGCCACCATTTAGGTGCTAGAAACTGATCCCAGATCCTATGTAGTTAATGCTCTTTTTGCTGAACCATCTCTCCAGCCCCAAATGTATCTTTTTTATTTTTTCTGGTGATAGTGTAGTTTGAACCTAGGATTTTGTACATGCTAGGCAAGAATTCTACCACTGAGTTACACATACTCCAGCCCTTATTTCTATAATCAATCAGTTGCATGTATAATAAATATACTGTCTATTCTCAGGTACAGTAATGGGGAAAAGCTATTGATTTATTTTGAAGTGTTTTTTTTTTTTTTTTTGGTTGTTGTTTGCTTGTTTTTAATTTAAACAGGGTTTCAGATAGCTTTGGTTGCTTCCCACTTGGTATATAGTTAATGGTGCCTTGAATTTCTGATCCTTTTGCCTCTACCCTCCAAGTTTAGGATTATCAGTAGGTAGTACCTTGTCCTCTTTATGAGGTACTGGACTGAACTGAGGTAGATGCATGCTAGGCAAGTACTCTACCACCTGAGCTATATCCTTTGGGGAAGCTTTAATTTTTAAAAAAAATAATATTTTAAATAGTGAGGGACATACATGCCATGGTGCATGTGTGGAGGCAGATGACATTTTGTGGGAGTCTGTTATCTTCAATGTGGAAGGTGCTCTCCTCTTACCAACTGGCCCATCTGGAAAAACTTTTAAAATACTCATTGGGCATTTAGCTTTTTAAATTAATGAGTTAGTTATTTTTTGGAGATACGGTCTCCCAACTATGCTGGGCTGGCTTTGGGATTACAGGTGTGTATCACCATGTGTAGTTTACATATTTTCATATTTTTTAAAAAATAGTAGCAGTATTACTGGATTGATTTGGCATTCAGATTCCAAAATTTAAGTTCCTGATTTCTAGAAACATAGATACTTTAAGAAATACTGGGAGGCTGCTTATAGCTACATTCAGTTTATAGTTCTTTTTATTCAGTAGAGGTTTATTGAGAGTTCTTGTAATTCTGGATTCACAGCACAAATCTGATACTATTCCAGCCCTTTGGGAAGTCATCAGCATTTATTGAGGAAACAGATTCATACTTATGTAGCTCTTTAGACAGCCTAACTTAGAATGTGACAAATGCTACACTGTGAATTTAGTTCAGTGAATTGCTATTGGCTCTGTAATGTGCCACGTACCCGGTGCATTAAAGATTCAAAGAAGAGTAAAACATGATCCCAGATCTCCAGCTGTTTACTGTTTAAACTTGCTGGTAAACATAATTAAAGGAAGGATCTATAAGGATTATAGTAAATTATACATAACTACTCTGGGAATGCTGATGATAGACATTCACTGAGCCTAAAAGGTGAAAAGAGTATTTTGGGGAGGTAACACCAGTTTAAGTTGGAGAGGAGTGCAGAAACAACAGCTCAAAAAGAAGCTGTGAGGAAAGCGTCTTAACATTCTGAAGGAAAGGAAGAGGCAGCACAGAATGTGGTGTGTATTGGGAGAGCAAAGCAGTTCAGGATATTTAAATCAAGTGGAAGGATAGGAAAGCTTGTTGGAAAGGAGAGCTGAGAACAGCTTGTGGAGGGGATGGGGAGTGACATCATGTTTGTCTTGTGGGTATATCTGTAGAATTGGCTGTATGTAGAAAAAATTGAGGAGAAGGTTAGTGGTAGGAAGATTATTATACTAGCCTAGGTGAGAAATAATTAGAGCCTAGTTTAGAGCAGTTTTGTATAGATAGAGTCAGTTTTGAGAAATACTGAGACAGTAGCTTTGAAAAATAGTTTAAATTTTATTTTTATTTGTTTGTGTGTGTGTGTGTGTGTGTGTGTGTGTGTTTCGGTACCTGTGGAGGTCAGAAGACGGGGTCAGGTTTTCTGGTGCTAGGGTTATAGGCAGTTTTGAGCACCATGCCGTGGGTGCTGGGAATCAAACTCTGGAAGAGTAACAAGCACTCTTGACCACTGAGCCACTTCTCTAGCCCCATGTAGATTTTATAAGACATTGTGATTGATTCTTTTTTGTTTTGTTTTGTTTTTGTTTTTTTGAGACAGGATTTCTCTGTTGTAACTCTGGCTGTCCTGGAACTCACTCTGTAGACCAGGCTGGCCTTGAACTCACAGAGATCCACTTGCCTGTCCCTTCCAAGTACTGGAGTTAAAGGTACATACCACCACTGCCCAGCTATGATTGACTAATTGAGTGGTGAAAAACTCCATAATAAATGGAAAAGAGAACAGTTTTTCCTAGGAGTAGGTCACATAGCTTTTAGTGAGGTGGTAACAATTGATAGGCAGAGTAGGGAGTAAGTTTTGTGTCATAGTATTCCACGCCTTGGGAGAGGCTGTATGGTATTGCTAGAGGAGGGCACTAGTGTTTGGGAGACCGTAGGGGAAAGGTGTTTTGTACTCCATTGAGAAGGTATTTTAGAGCATGATTTCTGTAGGCAGTAGGTCACATAGCTTTTAGTGAGGTGGTAACAATTGATAGGCAGAGTAGGGAGTAAGTTTTGTGTCATAGTATTCCACGCCTTGGGAGAGGCTGTATGGTATTGCTAGAGGAGGGCACTAGTGTTTGGGAGACCGTAGGGGAAAGGTGTTTTGTACTCCATTGAGAAGGTATTTTAGAGCATGATTTCTGTAGGCAGTGGCAGTGTGTTTACTATTTTTTAAATAGATGAGTGATGTAGATATATCCATTTCAGTAATTCTGGAAACTGAGGAAGAAAGTTCAGAGATGCTAGTAACACAAGTGCAAGGAAAGGGGCTATATAAGCATTGCTTTGCTCAATGTCTTAGAAGTATTTGCAGTAGGTGTTTGCATTTGTAGGTAAGTACTGGAATTAGTTCTGACTTAGTGGTATTTTCTGTGGTCAAAGGGTATAACGTGATAGCAAATACTTTAACACTTATTAATAGCTAGCTAACATATACCAGTTACTGTTCTGGGTCTGAGAGACAGCAAATAATAAAATAATTGACAAAAGAAAATTGGAACTAGTGAGATCCTTCACTAGGTAAAGGTGTTTGCTGCCTAATCTGATTGCTCCCTGGGACCCATATTGTGGAAGGAGAGAATTGACTTCCACAAGTTGTCCTCTTATGCCACATTTACCCCCTCCCACTCATTAAATGTGATTTAAAAAATAAAGACAATCCCCTTTTGTGTTCATGTGGTTTCTTAGAACTAACTATATGTCGTGTGTGTGCTATAGCTGCTAAATAAAGAATAGTTAAGTTATGGGGTAAACAAGATTATCCAAGAAAAGACTAAAGACAAAGTTACTCAGTGGATTTTAAAAAATAGAACTTCGCCTCACTGTGATAATGTGAATTACGGGGCTTATGCATATTTTAAAGATTTGCTCCTTCCTTTTCTAGGTATTAAACCGCCTGACTTTTGCATCTACTCTTTCTCACCTGCGTCGTTTAAATTCTCCTATTGGTAGAGATGGCAAGCTAGCCAAGCCAAGACAGTTGCATAACACACTGTGGGGAATGGTGTGTCCTGCTGAGACTCCAGAGGTAATGCATTATACATTAATGCTCAAGTTTCCTAATAAAGACAACAGTTGATGGAGAAGGGAGAGACATTTTCTTTAGTGGTATAGCCACAGGTAAAGTGCATATGGGCATATGGTTCTGTAAACAGCTCTAATGGAACTAACTCATTGGGACGCCACAAACAAAATGATGAGGAGTTTCCTAGTTGGAAAGAGGAAGGGGATTAATAGGAGTGGTGGGTATAGGAAGAGGAGAAAGGGCGTTGAATATGATCAAGATACATTATGTAGTGACTGGAGAGATGGCTCAGAAGCTAAGAGCATGTATTGCTCTTGCAAAGGATCTGAGTTCAGTTCCCAGCACCCATGTCAGGGGGTGCACGACTGCCTGTAACTCAAGCTTCAGGTGACCCAACATTGTCTTCTGGCCTCTGGGCCTTGTATTCATGTGCACAGCCCCATTAAAATGAAAATCTTGAAAGAAATATAGATCTTGTACATGGATGAAAATGTCTTAATGAAATGTATAATGTATGCTAAGAAACATTTTTTTGTTTGTTTGTTTTTGAGACAGGGTTTCTCTGTTGCAACTCTGGCTGTCCTGGAACTCACTCTGTAGACCAGGCTGGCCATGAACTCACAGAGATCCACCTGCCTCTGTATCCTGAGTGCTGGGATTAAAGGCACCACTACCTCTCAGCTTAGGAAACATTTTTTTAGAAACATGTTTTTTTTTTCTTTTTAAAGATTTTTTATTTATGTATGTATGTATGAGTGCTCTGTCTGCATGTATGCCTGCATGCCAGAAGAGAGCACCAGACCCCATTATAGATGGTTTTGAGCCACCTTGTGATTCTGGAATTTAACTTAGGACCTCTGGAAGAGCAGCTAGTGCTCTTAACTGCTGAGCCATCCCTGCAGTCCTAGAAATCTGCTTTTTAAAGTCTGCTAGTAATTATATGTTAAAATTATTTCAAGAAGTTTTTATTTAGTTATGCATCATGGTTTTAAATTAAGACTTTTAATAGTCTTTTTCTTAGAAAGTTAAATGTACACGTTGTAGCCAAATTGAAAGTAAAAGTTTATAGAAAACAATTCTTATAGGTTTGTAAATTTGATGTTAATAATTATTTGACTTATTCCTTAGGGCCATGCTGTAGGACTCGTGAAGAATTTAGCCCTGATGGCTTATATTTCTGTTGGATCTCAACCTTCTCCAATTTTGGAATTTTTAGAAGAATGGAGCATGGAAAATTTAGAAGAAATTTCTCCTGCAGCTATTGCTGAGTGTGTACAGATGTGTTTTTTCTTTAAACTATTGTTGGTCCTTAAGTTATAGTAAGTACAGAACTGCTAAATATAGAATGCTTTTGGTTTTTCATTTAGTGCAACCAAGATTTTTGTTAATGGCTGTTGGGTTGGAATCCATAAAGATCCAGAACAACTCATGAACACGCTAAGGAAATTACGGCGTCAGATGGACATCATTGTGTCTGAAGTAAGTATTTTCTTTTTCTTTTCCTTTTTCTTTTTCTCTTTTTACAAAGTTGACAGTTGAATCCATTTTAGATAAATACTCTTCCACTGAGCTACTTGTCCAGATTTGAAGTAAGAAATTGTAATTAGCCAAAAGGATGTGCTCTGTGAGATTTGTAGAGAAGGCATAAGGTTAGTGAAAACTGTCTTTGCATTGGCATCTCCCTTTGGACTTCCTCAAATTGTCAAATATATTACCAATAGTCTGATACTTTAGGCTAATGTTAAGACATTACCTCCCTTTTTATTCATCATTTATTTAAAAAATTTAAAAAGTATATCTATTTATTTATCCATTTATTTATTTTGTGTGTGTGTACATGTGCACATGGGGTTATGTACCATGGAGGTCTGAGAAAAGCTGCGTGGGGAGTTATTTCTCTCTGTCAAGTGGGTTCCGGGGTTTGAACTCAGGTTATCAGGCTTGTAGTAAGCACATTTACCCCTTGATCTCACTTTTTAAGAAGAAATTTTAGGGGAAGTATGACCTAATTTTCAATTTCCCACTTTTGAGCAATTAGTTTATTCTAATATTGACTTCTAAGATTATATATTAGAGTTAGGTAATTCACTAGAGACTGAGTTTCCTTTTTGACTTCTTTACATTTAAGCACTTCAGTTTCTGTAGTGCTGCTAAGAGCTCATAAATCTTGCATTGCATATTTTCCAAAAATATTTCTTATATTTTCTAGGAATGTGTTTTGTAGACCAGAACCATCCAGTAGAAATACAATGTGAGCCACATACACAATTAAAGCTTTTCAGTATTCACATTTAAAAAGTAAAGCAGAAACGAATGAAATATTTTTTAATAATGCCTGTTTTATTTGACGGATATATCCAAATTGTTATGCTTCAAACATTATCAGTATAAAATTGTTACTATAATGTTTTACATTTTAAAAAATATTAATATCTTTTGAATCAGTGGAATCTATTCTTGTAGCACATTTTAATTCAGAATGGTCATATTTCAAGTACTCACTAATCACTTGTGACAGGTAGCTACTGTAAGTGGACTTTAAGCCATTTGTCTGGTAGGTGAAGAGGTCAGGCTTTGGAATGAATGGGAAAGTATGGTCAAGACAGAGCAGAATTGAGGCTTGGTGTGCATGCCTTTAGTTCCAGTTTTCTGGAGGCAGGAGATCTCTGTGTGTTTAAGGCCAGCCTGCTCTGCATAAAGAGTTCCTAGACAGTCAGGGCTACATAGAGAGACCCTGTTTTTAAAAAAAGGATTAGGGCTGGTTACTGAAGGTGACAGGATGAAATATATCTAATTAGTAAAGTGCTAAAATAAGGACTCATTTGCCTAACATATGCCAACCCTAGAGGTTCATTCTCCAATACTACCTGAACAAAGCCAAAAAAAAATCCAAGTAAACAAATCTAAAATAAGAAATTGCTATATACTGTGTTTGTGGTACTGAAAAAATATATTCTTCACTTTACATTGACTTGTGTACTATTACTTCCACATGTTATTCAGCGGAATAATTAAGAAAGTTTTTTTTTCACTCATGAGTTTTACAGTTATACTGTTTTAAAGTAGATTGAAAAATGGTGACTAAGGCTTATCTATTTTGTCTGATATTTGGTTGCACCTAAAATTTAGAAAAAAAGAAACTTATTTTATTTATAATATCAAAATGTATAATGTTGGAGAGCAAACCTAGGGCCTCATACATGCAGGTGCTCCACCTCTGAGCTGTGTGTGTCTTCAGCCCTTTTATTTTACATGTATGAGCGTTTGACTTCATGTATGTATGTGCTCCACATGTGCCTGGTGCCTATGAAGGCCACAGGAGGGTGCCAGATCCTCTAGAACTGGAGTCACAGAGGGTTGTCAGTCACAATATGGGTTCTGGGAACTGCACTTGGGACCTGTACAAGAGCAGCAAGTAATTTTAACTGCTGAGCCATCTCTCCAACCCTTATTTTTTGAGATGAAGTCTTACTAATTTGCCCATGTTGGTGTTAAACTTCCAGGATCAAGTGATCTCCCCCCTCTGCCTCCTGAGTGATGGTGTTACAGATGAATTCCACTCTGCCCAGCTAGTTGTATTTTTTAGCCAAGTTGTAATGGTATAAAAAAATGAAAGTTCATGAGATTGTTTTATCCTTTATATGTAGGTTTCTATGATCAGAGATATTCGAGAGCGGGAAATTCGGATCTATACAGATGCAGGCCGTATTTGTAGACCGCTTCTGATTGTGGAGAAACAAAAGCTTCTTTTGAAGAAGAGACACATTGACCAGTTGAAAGAGAGAGAATATAACAACTACAGGTAAAATTGTGGAGTGAGGGGAAAAAAGTGCATTAAAAGAGTCAAGATGGAAAGTATATAATTTAGTGGGTTTTAGTTTAATGACAAAGTTGAATAGCCACTGTCACCATCCAGTTCACAGTATTTTCAGTGCCCTAGGAGAAGCTTTACCATCAGCATTCATATTTTTTTGTTGTTGTTATCAGTTGTATGCTGGACTTGTTGGATTTTTGTTGATGTGTGAAAGTCTTTTGATAATGTCAAAATATATGAGAAATAACCTATACAATGCAGAACATAGTACATATGAGAATATATATATATGTGTGTGTGTGTGTGTGTATTATTATTACTATTACTACTGTTATTATTATTATTAAAATATACTTGCTATATAGGCCAGGCTGACCTGGAACACACAGTGAAATCCAGGGATGGCCTTGAACTTATGGTCTTCCTGCCTCTACTTCCTGAGTATGGGGCTTGTAGGTAGTGTACTACCACTCTTGGCATATAAGAAATATAGTAAAAAAGATGAACTTGCTTTATAATTTACCTTTAATAATATGTAAGTAAAATATATTATAAAATAACATGGATAGTAAAGAAAGTGAATACTCTAAATTCATACTTGTCGGTTTTGCTGTACTTTTTTTCATAATGCCCTTTTCACAAGTAAATATGAGTAATGGCTAGATTATGTAATCTACCAGACCTTATCCTGTGTATTATCTACCTCTCATCCCCACTGTAGAAGTATAGATTGTTAAAACAAAACAAATAACAGTTACAGTCTAATATTGTATAGTGTTGTTCAGCAGCTATTTTCACCATTAACTATCATATATCTTGTTTGAATTCCTTTCATATTAGTACAAACACAAATATGAATAGTTTTTAAGCAGCAGGCTTTGTATTAAAGTATTTCATGAAACTGAGTGAATTCTCTTTAGTTGGCAGGACCTGGTGGCCAGTGGAGTAGTAGAATACATTGATACCCTGGAAGAAGAAACGGTGATGCTTGCAATGACTCCAGATGACTTACAGGAAAAAGAAGTAGCTTATTGTTCTACATACACCCACTGTGAGATTCACCCATCAATGATCCTTGGTGTCTGTGCATCTATTATTCCTTTTCCTGATCATAACCAGGTTGGTAGTATTTCTGTCTTCTGATTTGCAAGGAATCTGGGAAGTAATAAATATTAGGAATTAATCTTGTCAAAGGGTGTGAACTCCTACAGAATCAGCAGTGTGACCATGTGTATTATATTTTTCTGTTCCTGTGATACAATACCATGACCAAAGGCAAGTTAAGGAAGGGAATTTATTTTGGGTTCTGCTTCCATAGGGGCTAAGAGTTCATGATAAAGGA
>JAMJFZ010002925.1:37500-94011 GCA_026225945.1 Cricetomys ansorgei
TCTCTTAGCGCTCACACTTAAGATCATTCTCCACTCAGATCTTTCCTCCCTTCAGTTTGTGGGGAAGAAGTTTTGGAAAAAAAGAGAGGCTGTGTGGTTCCCTGGTCCATGCCACCAGCTGCATTCTGTGATGTTTGTTCCTGTTCTTCAGTGTCTTCCCCAAACTAGTAAGGCCTGAGAGATTTATTAGTTAAAATATTGCTGAACATTTAAAAATGATGAAACGATATCTAGCAGTTCTTGTTTCTTCTTCTTCCTACTTTCACAAGATGCTTAAAAAGTACTTACAGGGGATTGATAGGGTACCCTAGGAAAATGGGTTATTTACCACAGTTTGACTCCTGACAATATTGTTTGAAGATGTCGTGTGTTTTGTTTCCTTAAGTTCTTCCTCTTACTGCATTCCCATTGGGTGGTTCAGTGGAATTAAGATGTACAACTCAGCCCGGCAGTGGTAGTGTGTGCCTTTAATCCCAACATGTAGCAGAGGCAGGCAAATCTCTGAGTTTGAGGCCAGCCTGGCCTACAGAGTGAGTTCCAGGACAGTCAGGGCTACACAGAGAAACCCTGTCCTGGGTGTGGGAAGTGGGGTGCACAACTCATGATTTCTGTTGGAGGATGTATGTGAATGAAGGACACAGACATTCTTTCCTATGTGATAATGACCACACATTTAAGAGATTCTCCCAATATGACTTTCTACTGGTCACTTTAGGTTTTTTAATTTTTTTTAGTAGATTGCTTTAAAAAAAAAAAAAATCGCATGTTTTTTATTTTATGTGTGTAAGTGTTTTGCCTGTATATATACCCAATGATCGTGGAAAAAAAAGAGGACATCGACTGGAGTTACAGTTATGAGCTGCCACATGGGTGCTGGGAATGAAACCTGGGTCCTCTGGAAGAACAGCCAGTGACCTTAACTACTGAGCCATCTCTCTAGAACCCCTTTGAGACAAGGTCTTTGCTGTGTAGCCTTTGCTGTCCTCGAACTCAGAGAAATCTGTCTGCCTCTGCAAGCATTAAGGACGTGTGCCACTATGCCCAAATATAGTAGACTTTTTTTTTCTTTATAAACTATGATGTCAGAGTGCAGAAGTTTACAGTGTTTGGAATAAGGATAATAATGGACAGGATTTGTGGTGTTAGAGATTTCCTGTGAATTTATCACTGACTTGGAACAGTTATGTATGTGATATCTCATGTTTGTTGGGGGAATTATGTGGCATTTTAAATACTTTTCCTTGGTGTCATTTAAGAAAATTCCGTATGTTTCCTCACAGGTATGAGGCATGCCATTTATGACAAGTTGGATGATGACGGTTTGATAGCTCCAGGGGTTCGTGTATCAGGAGACGATGTTATTATAGGCAAAACGGTCACCTTACCAGAAAATGAGGATGAATTGGAGAGCACCAACAGACGGTATACCAAGAGAGACTGTAGCACTTTCCTCAGAACTAGCGAGACGGGCATTGTGGATCAGGTTATGGTGACTCTCAACCAGGAAGGATATAAATTCTGTAAAATAAGGGTGAGTATAGCTGTACTCATGTAGATCGCTTTAGAAACTGATTGCATTCCAGTTTCCTAACCTATTTTCATGTGAAATCAGGTACGCTCTGTTAGAATTCCACAAATCGGAGACAAATTTGCTAGCCGACATGGTCAGAAGGGTACCTGTGGTATTCAGTATAGACAAGAGGTAGGTGTCTTCCACCTTTCTCATGCCTAACCCAGAATTGTATTGAAAACTTAATTAAAATTTGCTGTAACTTCATTTATTTTATTTTATTGTTTGTTAATCCAGAGTCTTATAAAGAATTAGGTCAGACAAAGATTCACCCGAGCAGTGTCAGGTCTAACTTTGTCTCTAAGGGATTCCAGCTTCTTTAAGTCTCTTAAAATTTTCTTCGTAGGATATGCCTTTCACTTGTGAAGGCATAACTCCTGATATCATCATAAATCCCCATGCTATCCCCTCTCGAATGACTATTGGTCACTTGATCGAATGTCTTCAAGGGAAGGTAAGATTTTGTCTTCAAAAACAATAAGTAGGTTCCAAGTTATTGTTTCTTTCAATATGGTGATCATTTCTCTGATATTTGAGCCAGAATACTTTGCTAAAAGCTAATGTGGCATTTTCCTGCTTCCAGATTGGTTACTCTACCTTTTCATCCTCTTCTATTTTTCAGAAATTTGTGGGTGGTTAGGGAGGTGGCTTAGTAGATAAGAACATTTGCTATGCAAGCATGAGTCCTGAGTTCATCCATGTAAAAAGCCATAATATCTGGGGCTGGTAAAATGGCTCTGCAAGTAAGAGTGACTGTGACCAAGCCTGGCAACTTGAGTTCAGACCCGAACCTCAATGGTGGAGGGACAGGAATGATCTCTACAAGTTGACCTCTGATCTCTGCATAAGTAAATTAAATATACAAACCATGGGGTGGGCGTGGGGTATAATCCCAATGCTTTGGTGTGTGTAGAGGCAGGAGAATCATTATAGTTTGTTGGTCATGAGCCCAGCTCCAAGTAGAGTGAGTGAGACCTGTCTCGGGAATATGAAGATTGATGGACCAAGAAACCTGATGTCTTAGTTTTAGTCTCTGTTGTTGCCATGGTAAAACACTATGACTGAAAACAACTTGAGGAAGAAAGGGTTCATTTCATCTCACAGCTCACAGCCTTACCTATCTTGAAGGGAAACCAGGGCAAGAACACAAGGCAGGAGCTGAAGCAGAGGCCATGGAGGAGCAGTCCTTACTGGCTTTTTCCCTGTGGCTTGCCCAGTTTGCTACCTACTCATGGATAGTACCCCTCCTTGTGGACTGGGCCTTCCCATATCAGTTTTTAATCAAGATAGTTTCTCACAGGCCAATCTGATAGAGGCAGTTCCTCAACTGAGGTTCCCTCTTCCCAGATGACTCCAGCTTGTATCAAGTTCACAAACTAACCAACACACCTGATGTCCTCTTCTGCCTCCGCACATGGATGTGCATTCTTCCCATACACATATATGTATACCAACACACATCACACATGTTTGCACACATAAAAAATGGCAAAGCATTGCCAAGAAAGAATTTTTGCATAAGTACCTTGTGCTCGCCACTTGTGCCATTGGGACTCAAGACAGATTATTTGGTAAGATACAATATATACAGCCTTTGCATATATTTGTGGTTATAACAACTAGCACTTTTCTATAGATGAGTTAATTCATAATGGTTAGCTCAGTGTGACTTTAGGAATATTAAAATTTTGGTATCAACTGTGTATCCATTTTTCAGGGGAAGGGTTCTCATTTTGAGTATCTTGTTAAAGTAGAATAGTAGTAGTCTAACACATGAATGACTTCATTTTAAGACATTAAGATGTTATTTTTCCTTGAGTACATCAGAAGTGTATGCTTCTCTGTTTCTTGGTACATAATCCCATGTATAGATTTCTATCTGAGAGCTTTTTTTACTTTATTACAAATATCTTTTTTTTTTTTTTTAAAGACAGGGTTTCTCTGTTGTGACTCTGGCTGTCCTAGAACTTTCTTTGTAGACCAGGCTGGCCTTGAATTCACAGAGATCGCCTGCCTCTGCCTCCCGAGTACTGGGATTAAAGGCGTGTACCACCACCACCCAGCAACAATTTTTAATTTTAAAATCTTTTCTTTTATAAAAAATTTTTAAAATTGTGTGTGTGTGTGTATGTGTGTATGTATATGTATACACACACACACACACACACACACGTATATATATTGATGTATAACTTCTCTTGTACATGATTTCATTCCAAAGGTTTCTGCTAACAAGGGTGAAATTGGTGATGCCACTCCATTTAATGATGCTGTTAATGTGCAGAAGATTTCTAATCTTTTATCTGATTATGGCTACCATCTCAGAGGAAATGAGGTATATTTACTCTTAAAGTAGCACTTTATTACATGTATGTAACAAACGTTTTATGTGGTGTACTTTTATTCTTTAAAAGAAAGTCTTTTAAATGTAGAAGTCATAAGCATACAGCATGATGAAGTTTCACAAAGCAAACACATCTGTGGGTCTAACACCCACACTGAGAAAATAAATTACCCAAATGCTTTTATGCCTTGAAAGTCCTTTTCTAGCCACTTCCCCTTCCTTCCCAAGGTGACTACTGCCTCATGTATAGGCTAGTTTTGATTTTATGTAAATAGAGTATATGAGTAAGCATTTTTTAGTTACATGCTGCAAAATCTGTATCTGTTTTCAGGTACTTTACAATGGATTCACTGGTCGAAAAATCACATCACAGATTTTTATTGGCCCCACTTACTACCAGCGTTTGAAGCATATGGTGGATGACAAAATTCATTCTCGTGCTAGGGGCCCTATTCAGATTCTTAATAGACAGCCCATGGAGGGTAGATCTCGGTAAGTTATCTGTGGCCTCATGATTATGTATTATATTTAACTAGCCTTTCACTTGAAAATGTTAAGCATGTATAAAAGTAGAGACAGTGGTATAATGACTGCTGGTGTTCCTGTCATCTCACTTTTAAGAGTTACCAGCTCATGGTGTCTTGTTACTCTGCTCATTCTTCCTTCCTCACATTAGCCCCCGATATCATGATTATTTCCCCTTTTCCTTCTCTGAAGTCAGGATTGTGAACACTGTAGGAGTGAGCCAGATGTCAGCTTATCTCTGATTATGTTCAGCAAAGCCAGTTGCCATACAATTTCCTCTATAAAACTTTAGATATAGCTATAAAAAAGTGGCCATCAAATCTTTGGTCTCAGGCTCTTAGAGAACTTTGTTCATGTGAGTTATATCTTTTGATGCTTATCACAGTAGAGATTAGATTGAAATTTAAAATACTTATTTAAGAACAATGGTAACTCTATTACATATTAGTACATGTTTAATGAAAAATCATTCCATTTCTAAGTAAGCTTAAAGATAAGAATGACTTTGGGTTACATTTTTTTTTAAATTTTTTTTAGTTTACTAGAAGGCAGCTGGATTCTTCTTCTGTATTAATTCTATTATAATATTTTGCCTCCCCCCCACTTTCCTGTCTCCAACCCAGTTTCTTTCTATAGGCTCTCCTTTATGGTCTAGGCTGGACTCACTCTATTATATAGCTATGACTGGATCTTCCTGTCTCTACCTCCAAACTGTAGGGATTATAAATGTGTGCCACCATTCAAGCTCAATATTATATTTAAGGAAATATTTTTATTACATTTATTTACTATGTGTTCAGTTGCATGTAAGTGGTCTGTGTGGAGGTGAGAGAATAACTTGTAGAAATTTGGTCTCTTTTTACTATGTGGGTCCTGGGGATTGAATTCAGGTCATCAGGCTTGGTGGCAAATACTTTTACCCACTGAGCCATCTCGCTGATCCAGTATTGTATTTTTGTACTTAAAAGTATTTGAGGAGATCTGATGTCACATGGATATCTGGTTGGAAAAGGGAAGAATATTTTTTGAGCTGAACTAAAATGAAGAGCTACTCTAGGTTTTCTTCTTCTTCTTCTTCTTCTTCTTCTTCTTCTTCTTCTTCTTCTTCTTCTTCTTCTTCTTCCTCTTCCTCTTCCTCCTCCTCCTCCTCCTCCTCCTCCTCCTTCCTCCTCCTCTTCTCTTCCTCTTCTTCTTCCTCTTCTTCCTCTTCCTCTTCTTCCTCTTTATTTTCATTTATTTTTGAGTCATTGGAATTCATGGCTTTCCTAGCTCGGCTTCCTGAGTGCTGGGATTACAGGGGTATGCCATGTCTGACAAGTTGTAGTTTTTTTTTTTTTTTTTTTTTCTGTGACAATATCTTTTTATGTAATCCTGGGTGGCCTGGTATTCACTATGTAGGCCAGGTTGGCTCTGAATTTATGGCACCCTCCTGCTTCAGCCTCCTAAGTGTTAAGTTTAAAGGCCTGCACCACTGTGCTTAGTGATTTATAGTTTCCTTTTTGTTTTTCCTTTTTTCTCCCTGTGGGGGGCAGGCAGAGACAGAGTGAAAAAGACTGTGTAGCTTAGAATGGCCTCAGACTTATAGCAGCTCTGCCCCAGCCTCCCAAGTAGTGTATGGGAGTTTTGCCTGCATGTGTGTGTATGCGCAGTCTGCACGCCTTGTGATAGCAGAGGCCACAAGAGGGGGTGTGAGACCTCTGGGACTGGAGTTGCAGGCAATTCTGAGCTGTGAGTGGATGCAGGGAACTGAACCCAGGCCCTCTGTAAGAGCACCAAATGCTCTTAACTGTTGAGCTTTCATCTCTCCAGCTCCACCAAGTTTAATTTATTAAAGGGTAGTTGTAATAAAAAATTTGAAGCCTCATCAGTAAATTTTTAAGCTTATTATATTAAAATCATTGGTTTATTGGGGATGTAGCTTAGTGGTAGACTAGTTGGCTAATATGCAGGTTCCTAGGTTCAGTCCCCAGTACTGCTTCCTCTGCTAGATGGTGTTTCAGATGCACAACTTGATAGCATTATAATCGATCATTTGGGAAATACCAATTCACTGAGTTATAATAAATATAATATAATAAAAAAATCAGTACAGGGCTAGTGAGATGGCTCAGTGGGTAAAGGCTCTTGCTGCTAAGCCTAATTATGTGAGTTCAATTCCTAGGAGAGAACTGACTCCTGTAATCTGTCCTCTGGCTCCACACATGTGCAGTGATACTCGCATTTGCATACACACACAATAAATAAGTAAGTACGAAACAAGCTCTTGTTTTCCTATTAACAGTGATGGTGGCCTGCGCTTTGGAGAAATGGAACGAGATTGTCAGATTGCCCATGGTGCAGCACAGTTTTTAAGAGAAAGGTTGTTTGAGGCATCAGATCCATATCAGGTTCACGTTTGTAATCTTTGTGGAATAATGGCAATTGCTAACACCAGGACTCATACATATGAATGCAGGGGCTGCCGCAATAAAACCCAGGTATGTGTCCACTTTATTCTTTTTGTTTAGATGTTCTTATGCTGTAGTCATGACAGACTTACTATGGTGGAACAGGCTGGGATTTTCAGTTTTGATAGCAGGTGTCTGTAAGATTACCAATTTTACAGAGGAAAGATAATTCGGCTTTTCTAAAACAAGCCTAAAGGCAATTTCTCTAAGCTATTGATCTCTGAAATAAGGTCTTGCACAAGGAATTCTAAATAATTTTTAAAAATATGCTTATGGATGTTTTACCTGTATGTATATCTGTGTACTATGTATGTACAATGCTCTCAGAGATCAGAAGAAGTCAGAAGAGAACATCAGATCCCTTGGGACTGGTGTTAGAGATGCTTGTGAGCTGCTCTGTTGGTGCTAGGAATCAAACCCAGGTCCTCTGGAAGAGCAGCCAGTGCTGTTAACTGCTGAGTCATCTCTCCAGCTGGACAACAGTTTTTCTTAAGCCTTTTACTTAAAAATTATCAGTTATGAAGGACCTTTAAGCCTTTTACTTAAAAAGTATCAGTTATGAAGGACCTGCAGGGACAAATAGCCATCATGAGGCGTAGGATTAATGCACTCAGCCTACTCTCATTCGTCTGAAGTGCCAAGTCCTTACCCTTTTCTGGGGTAGAAAATTGAGTCTTGATACAGTTCTGCTGACTGCTATTTCTTTTCTCTCTGCAGATATCTTTGGTGCGAATGCCTTATGCGTGCAAACTGCTTTTCCAGGAGCTCATGTCCATGAGCATTGCACCTCGAATGATGAGTGTTTAGTTTTCTCAGAAGTTCATAGTGAGATACTGTAAATATCAGTATCTTGTTTCTGTGATTGTTGGTTTTTTTTTTTTTAAAAAAATGACAAAATGTATTGTTGTGGTAAGAATTTTATTTGTTTTGTTTAAAGCTATGCATGCTTTTTTTGTAAATAATAAATTTTTGTAGATAGTCTTGATGTGTTATCTTTGATTTCTCTGTGTAAAATCAGCTGGATGTAATAAAGTGTTAAGGGATTAGGTTAGGAGACTTGACAGGCAAGAATAGGGGTTATAGTTGTCAGTTGTCTGTGAGCACTTTTAGCTACATAGGGTAATGCATTTTGCAAGTTTATAGCTGAGCACCTTCACCTGTTTAAAAAGAAAGAAAGAAAAATTAGTTTCAAATATGGGCATGATTGAAAATTGTCAGTTTCTAAATCAGTGAAAATGTGAAATTATGTGGCTAATGGGCAGGGGCATGGCAATGTGCCTGTAGACTCAGCATTCAGACCGAGACAGGAGGATTGCTTAAACCCAGGAGTTAAAGGCCAGCCTGGGCAATTTAGGAAGACCTCCTCCACTGTTCTCTCTCTCTCATCCCTCATATCCCCCATCCCTCTCTCTTAAACAAAGGGTCTCATTATGTAGCCCAGGTTAATCTTGAACTCATGACTTTCCTGCCTCAACCTCCCATGTGCTGGGCTTATAGGTATATACCAGAGACCTCATCCTTTAAGAGAACAAACAAGGGCCTCGAGAGGAGGCTCTGCAGTAAAGAGCACAGGATGCTCTTTCTGGAGGACTTGGATTCTATTCCCAGCACCCACATGGCAGTTCTCAACTGTCTATAATTCCAATCCTAAAGGATCCTGATGCCCTCTTCTGGCCTTAGGGTATTGCATGCACATGGTACAGGCATACATGCAGGTAAAACACCCATATACATTAAAAGGGGTGGGAGAGAAACAAACACATGGTGATAAAGGCTGTACGAGTATTATAAATGATATGCTCCAGTGCTCCGTGGAGGGTGAGCATGCAGTTTTAAGTGGGAGAGCCACTTTGGCTGTGTTGGTTATGTTTGAAAGGGGGCTTTCCCATGAAGTCGGAAGAACATATTTTTCAATTGAGATCCAAGAGGCTAAGGAACTTTGCAGTCCAGCTCTCACTCAGAGCTTAAGGTAGAAGAGTAATGAGTTCCAGATGGTCAACAGGTGACCCAGCTGTTTCACTGCCTGGATTTGCTACATACCTTGGCTGAAAGGAATCTGACCAAATACATTATTACTTGGTAATTCCTTTCACTGCACAGCTGAGTGACCTGCCCAGTGAAATGATTTACTAAATGCTGACAGCAGGCTTTGTTCTTACCCAATCTAAGGGACTGCCTAGTCAGATCACTCTGACAGAGCTATCTAAATGTAAAGCAGCATTGCTGTGACACTGTAGGGTGGGCTCATTGGAGGGAGCTTGTTAGCAGAGAAGTAGGACAGAACTGGGTATCTGCCATCCTGTTCCACTTTCTACTTTTCTAAAGACTTCTATTTCTTATTTATGCGTATGTGAATGTTTTGTAAACATATGCCGTGCACGTGAGGCTGCCTATGGAGGCCAGAAGAGCACATAGGATCCTTTGGAGCTGGAGTTACAGGCTATTGTGAGCTGCGCCATATGGATGCTGGGAACTGAACCTGTCCTCTGGGAGAGCGCTAGGTGTCTAGCTTTCTTCCCCCTTTCCTTTCCTTCTCTCCTCTCCCTCCCCTTCCTTAATTTTTTGGTTTTTTCAAGACAGAGTTTCTCTGTTGCAAGTCTGTCCTGGGACTCTAGACCAGGCCAGCCTCGAAATCACAGAGATCATCTTCCTCTGCTCCCAAGTGCTGGGATTAAAGGCGCCGCCCCGCTACTAGCTTTTTTTTTTTTTTTTTTTTTTCTTAAAAGCTTAAAGTGAAGGACCAAATTAAGCACAATCACTTCCTTTTAAATGGGGATTTAATATAGTAGTCATAACACAAAGGGAAAAGGCCACATGGATAGAAATTACAGGGAATACAAGCCACCCAGTCAAGTCTAAGTTTTGAGTCCTCTATGGGAGATGAAGTGAAAGCTCCTAAGTCAGAATAGCCCTCAGCCACCCTGGTGTTCTCTTGGAGGCAGGTGATCTGGCTTTGATTACCTGTGCTTAATGGCTTCCTGGATTTCATACATTTCAGAGTTTTATTAATAGTTAACATGTGCTACTTTGATACTTGATTATTAAGCAAAACTACAGTCTTTAAATGGTGAGATGATGTACATACCTTTTTTCACTGGAATTTCATGTAAGGCATCAACCACTGTAATTTTGGCTGATGCTGAGGCCTGTCCTTGGGAATTGGATGCATGGCACTCATATTCCCCAGCATCTTCCTTACTTAGAGGAGATATCTATGAAGGATAAAAACTCTTTAGTTCTCTTTGGCGGTACACCCCATCTCCCTCTGCTTCCTTTACACCTGGGGTCCCTAGGATGAGCAGAGGGTTGGGAATGGAGCTGTTACTAGAAGCAGTGAAGTCCTAGGCCAGGAGCCTGTGGAGCTACCAAATCCAATGTCATGGACATCTTTTGATCATAATGTGTAAACTCAAATTTGGATAGGTGCACATACCCGCTAGAGGGGAAGCTTGCTAGGGTCTATGTTCTAAGCAATACCCACAGAACCAAAGGTTAAAATCACATACTTGTTAACCAATAACCACAGTTAAGGCCCAAGTTATTTAGTTCCGTGTGAGAATTCTGCTTTGAACTTAGACAAACAATTCTCTTAATTCTCATTTTTTTTTCTGAAAGAAATTAACTTCAGCTCTCCTATTAGTTCCCACGGCTGTATCTGCAACACCACCCGTGCCAGGGCTGCACCAAAGAAATGGGAGAAAAGTAGTTTTAGCCTGGCAACCTTTGCCAAGGGTGTGTGTCTGCTCCTGAGAACGAAGCCTGCCAGCTCCTGGTACTCACCAGCACCCAGCCGGTCACTTCATGCTTTTCAGGACCACCCCGGGTCTGAATGGCCAGGTTTTCCCGGTCACCAGGCAAGAGTTCTGTTCTTTGAACTCCAGAATAATCCCTTTTTACCTGAGAAAACAAAAGGGGAGAGGCTTAGTTCTCCACATAAAAACATCAAGACGGAAATGCCACATTCCTAGAGCTGCACAAGGTGTCCACCGGATTTTGTAATTGAATTAAACCCAGCAATTTACTCAGACTTACTTTTCTGAATACTTAGGAAATGGAGTTGTTTCTTCCTGCTAGTTTTACCTATGTAGCCTTGGATGGCCTGGAACTCACTATGTAGACCAGGCTGGCCTTGAACTCCCAGAGATCTGCCTGCCTCTGCCTCCTGATTTGGGATTAAAGGTGTGAGCCACCACACTTGGCTTTTAAGCAATACGTCTTAAGCTTTTTTTCTGGAAAACGTGTGGTCTCCCTACTGCAAGTTACCTTCACTCACTAGTGCTCTTGAATAGTTTGTTCCTTGGTACTTGACCTTTGGTGTGCCATGTTTGACCGGCAAGCTGTCAGTGCTGGTTTGATGTTTGGGACCTCGGGGCTCTTCCTGTAAAAACCTCATCAAAGAAAAGCAGCAGCTGAGTCCACAACAGTTGAATTCAGAGCCACGTCTAAAGAATCATGAAACAATTCCTGAAGACCTGAGGTCAGACATGCATGCCTGTCACATGTTGTCGTTCTGTGATGAAACCTGCCTGTTTCTGTTCCTACCATTGTGAGATCCAGAAGGCTGTGGGCGGAGGGGAAATTCACTTCCCTTGCTCTATGTCCTCACTTCATGACTGTCCTTTCCCATCTCTTTTAAAGGTCAAAGTATGTTAAGTAAGAACTTTGGAAAAGACGTAAAGAATACAAGAAAAAGGCTTTTTTTCCCCTAACACATTTAGCGACCCAGTTTCAGCACAAATATTTTAAGGCTTCTAATAACTGAATTAAAAACTACATGAAACAATATTCTTTAATTCTATCTAGGCCTCTTTAAGAGCTTGTGTTTATTCTGATAGTCTTTGTAACGAGAAGGGTTTACTGTTTTAGGAGTTTCCCTTTCCTTCTATCATAAAATAAACGTGAAGTTTATTTTTTTCTAGGCTTCCCCCATGCTTCCCCTAATACTGAGAGAAAATCAGGATATTTAGTGTCTCCAATGAAAGCTATGAAGACATGCATAGTCATTTCCCCTTGAATTTCCCAAGGAGCTGGTGAAATGGTTTATGTTAATAAAATGGGTAATGCCTTGAGAGAAGTATTTGACTCAGGCTAAAATACTCTGGTAATTGTCTTACATACCACCAGAGCCTGTGATCTCAGTGTAGTGGAGGCAGCGACCTGAGGACCTAGCTGGCTATCCAGTTTAGCTCAGTGAACTACACACACACACACACACACACACACACACAATTTCAACAACAACCTGTTATCCACAAATGGTCAACTGGGGGAGAATCAGAGGAAGACCATGACATCAGTTAGGCATGTAGCTGTTTTATTTTAAGCTATTTTTCAGGATCTCTTGATAGATAGCTCAGGTTAGTCTCAAATTCATCATTCTCCTGTCTCAGCCTCCCCAGTACATATACCTCATGATACCTGGCTCTGAGTGTTGTTTGGTTGCAGCAGATTCTTCCAGAATCTTTATTGTAAATGAGGAATAAGAAAAGGTGCCAATGTCTCTAGAATGCTACCCATCTTTGGGTGCTCTATCTTGTTAGCACCATTATTTTATTTTTTTCACATGTGTGAGTTTGGTACCCTCTGAAGCCTCTGGATCTCCCAGAGTTGGAGCCAGAGGCAATCGTGAGCTACCTGATGTGGGTGCTGGGACCAAACTGATCTCAAGCCCACAATCCTTGCACCCTCAGTCCTCTGGCTTCCGCCCAGACTTCGGGGACTATCAGCTTTTGCCACCACACTTGTGCAGCCTCTAGCATTCTCTTTTATCCACACAGTGTTTCTGTTCTTAAACCAGATTCCAAACAGCTCGTGATCTTAAATACTGTATTCCTAACAGTCTGGCTGCGGGACAGTAGAGAGGAAACAAATGCCCTATGTAATTATCTAGGTCAGTGACGTTTCAGATATTTTGTTATGGCCCAAACAAAGCAATGCTTTTTGTTGTTGTTGGTTTGTTTTTGTTTTTTCAAGACAGGGTTTCTGTGTTGTAACTCTGGCTGACCTGGAACTCACTCTGTAGACCAGGCTGGACTCAGACTCACAGAGATCTTCCTGTCTCTGCTTTGAATGTGCTGGGACTAAAGGTATGCACCACCACTGCCCTGCAAAGCAATGCTTTTCTAAAGTACGTTGGGATTTGGGAATACATGAATGTGTCAAACGATACCTTAATAAGTGGTAAATGTGATGCTTTGACCCATTTTGTGTTCTAGTTTTTAATTCCTGTGAGAACATTGGTAGCAATCCCTATATTAGTTCCAGGGCTCCTTGATGGGCTGTGGGCTGCCATTTGAAACCCATTGCTTTAGGTCATGTGTGAGGCACACTGCAGTGCAAAGGTATAGGAAAATCCATGGAGCATCCAAAGAAACTATTTTTTTTTTTTTAAAGACATATTTTCATGTAGCCCAGACTGGCCTTAACCTTATTACATAGCTGAGGATACTTTGAACTTCTGGTGATCTTCCTGGTTTTACCTCTTGGGATTACAAGACATGTGCCACCATGTCTTGTTTATGTCACGCTTGGGATCCAACCCAGGGCCTCATACATGCTAGGCATGCATCTACCAACTGATGATGGTTCTGTCCGCAGAGGCTGTAGCTTAGAGCTCCTGCCTAGGACATGCTAGGCCAGGAGTCCAACCCCCAGCATTGCAAAAAATAAACAATAAAACAAACACCCAGACACTGACCCCCCTTTTCCAGTTCCCTCTCTCCTAACCCCTAGTTCCCTACCTCAGAGACTATCTGGCATTCCCAGGGAAGCGATGGGACCTGCCCTGTGAAGGCACCAAAGCTTCAAAGACTCCCTAGGCACACTCATTCCTCTGGGGTCATGTGTGCTTTGCAGGACTGAAGACTTTGCAAGATTTGGCAATAAGTCACCTTAGCTTCTCATTTTGAAAATTCCTTGGAGACCCACAGAAAAAGAACAGGGCTCCTTGCCGGTGTTCTCTAGAAGCTATTGGCCACCCTCCTCTCCCCTCAAGCCACTGACCTCAAATAAGCACTGGGGGCTTCAGCCTTGAGGGGGGAAGGCCTAGATGAGCACACAGCCAACCGCATTGCTGCTATGCCTTGCTCCCCCTCCACGTCTCTTTCCAAAGCACAATTTACAGAGGCAAAATTCCATTATTCCTCTTTAAGGAATTATCAGTTGTGACAATTGTTCAAAATTTTTGGGTTTGTTTTTTGAGATAGGACCTCGTGTGGTCCAAGATGACCTTAAAATTCCGAACGAACCTCCTGCTTCCATTTCCCAAACTCAGATTATTGGCATTCACCACCACCCCCAACTTAAGAAAAATCTTCAAACTTTTAAAGAAGGACAGTTGTACTAGAACTGTGTCATCTCTGCCCACACCACGGTCTAGGAGTTTTCTGCTAGCCACACTCAAAGCAGGTGGTTTCTTAGTGGTCGCATCCCTCTGGCCACATGGGGGCGCCAGAGGCTGCCAGGAGCCCTGATCTAGTCTGCGGCTTCCTACCAGGCAGCTGGGACTCAAGCTTTCTGAAGGAGAAAGTGAGCCCAGCATCCTGAGAACAGAGATCAGGAGTCCCGATCCTGACCACATTTGGGTGGCTGGAGGCTGGAATCACCTTACTTTTCTTCTCTTGTTCTTATTTTTCTCTTTCTTTTTCTTCTCTTTCTCCTTCTCCTTCTTTTTTTTTTGCCCTGTCAGCTATTTGAATTGAATTTCTACAACCTGTTACAGAAGGATTTCTGACTATGGGCCCCAAGCCCCTCCCAGAGTCCCAATGTCACTCCTCTGACCAAACAACAAGCAAACAAAATAACTGAGAGTTTGCTGAAGAAGTAAACAAGCTAAAAAGGGGTTTCTGGCTTCGCTGTTTTACTTAAATTTCCTCTTTTAGCCCAAGTTTGAAGATTTTTCTTAAGTTGGGGGTGGCAGTGAATGCCGATAATCTGAGTTTGGGAAATGGAGGCAGAAGGTTCGTTTGGAATTTTAAGGTCATCTTAGACTACACGAGGCCCTGTCTCAAAAAAACCAAAAGTTTTGAATAATTATCTACAATTTGTATCACACAGAAGAAACAAGTGGAGGCTTATGGAAGTGGTTTTCAATTGAGATGATGTCTTTCCCCTCACAGGGCATTTGGCAGTATGAAGAAACATTTTTAATAGTCAACAGGGGCAGGCGGGTGGGAGGTGGGTACTGTTGGTGTCTAGTGGTAGACACCAGAGGCCAGAGACGGTGGTAAACATTTTCTAAACACAGGCAGACTCTACCAAAAGATTTATCTGGTCCTAGCTGGGCGTGGTGGTGCATGGCTTTCATCCCAGCACTTGGGAGGCAAAGGCAGGAGGATCTCTGAGTCTGAGGCCTCACTGGTCTACAGAGTGAGTTCCAGGACAACCAGGGCTACACAGGAAAAACTCTGTCTTGAAAAAACCGCTGCCATGGCCGCTGCCGCCACCACCACCACCACCACCAAACTAAACCAAACAAACAAAAAAAGAATTGTCTAGTTCCAAATGTCAGTGGTGTGGCACTGAGAGAGAGAGGGTCTGCCGCACCCAGGTCCCAGCCAAACAGGCTAATACATTCACATTCATTCTTCTTCCATTCAGAAATCATTCTGCAGCCCGTTTACCAAGAGTGTCCCACTTTCCTTTCCCACTGGGAGTCAGCATTCAGGAATATTCAGAGGAGAACACTTTTCCTGATATGACTCCCCTTGAGTCTTTTGGATGCTGTTCTATAGTAGTCAACTCTGACCCTAAATTAGAGTCCTGCAGCCTTGGCACTTGGAGGGACCGCTCCCACTTTGCTCTTTTTAGCTGGCTCCCACTGCTCTTAAAACATTTCCTAATTTTTAATGTGTAGGGAATGAGATAAAAATAACCCTTATTTACAGGAAAAGGCCACAGAGCTTTTCTTTTGTAGCCAGGCCTCCTCACTTTCTCCTGTGGGTTGTGAATCAATTCTACCAACAGACAGGGTCCAAGGTGCCAGCCAAGGTTAAGGACTTCAGCTTCAAGGAGGCCCCTGAGATCATGGCAAATAGTAGGGGAGACATTTGGGGGGCAGAGAGTGAGGACTTTTTTTTAAAAAAAAAATTTGATGTGAATGAATGTTTACTTACATGTATATAAGTGTACCACATGTATGCCTGATTCCCACAGAGACCAGAAAGTAGCATCAGCTCCTCTGGAACTGGAGTTACAGACAGTTGTGAATGGCCATGTGGGTGCTCAGAATTGAACCCAGGTCTTCTGGAAGAGCAGCCAGTGCTCTTAACTATTGAGCCATCTCTCCAACTCCAGGACTTATACTCTTAATCATTATGCTGTAGTCTCTCCATGGTGGTGGTTGCAGGGATGTGTCAGGTAGCCACATGCACATTCATACACACACACACACACACACACACATACAGACACCCAGAGGGTGTGTGTGACAATTTGAATCAGAAAGTTCCTCCACAGAGTCATATTTTGAATGTGTGCTCCCAGCAGATGATGCTCTTTGGAGAGGCCTGGCCAGTGGAAGTAGTTACCAGGGGCAGGCCTCTGAGGGGTACAGCCAGTCCTCTGTTCCAACTGCTTTCTGCTTCCTGGTCTGTTGTCATATGAACAATCTCTGCTACATGGTCCTGCCACCATGGACTGAGTGATGTCACCATGCCTTTCCTGTTCTGTAGACTGTGACCCTCTGAAACTGTAAGCTAAAATAAACCTCCCCTCCTTTGAGTGTGTCTGTCAGTTATTCTGGTCACAATAATGCAAAAGTAACTAACACAGTGGTTTAGATGTTCATCGTGATGCTTGGAGTTTCCTAGGCTTCCTGCTTGGACACTGCTAACAGAATCAGGGTTGGGACTGATGGAGGTCAGGAAAGACATTGCCACAATTGAGGAGCAGTAGGCAGGGGTGCAGGCTGAATTGAACTGCCTTCCTCCCTGTGCCACTCGAGAGAAGTTTTTCAGGTTGCACAATGCTGTCCTGAAGCCTGCACTACTGACCTTGTTCCAGATCAGGACGGGGGTTGGGATTCCGATGACTTCACAGCTCAAGTACACCTTGGCACCAGTGACATTCCAGATGTCCTTGGGGGGTGTCACTATAGACGGACCTACAAGAGAAGCCAGAAAGCCAAGTCTATTTTTTACCAGCTCAACATCAGCACCCGAGCATGTGAATACTTGTTTATGAGCCCCTCCCCTCTGTGGATTATCTGAAGTGCATCTAGGTCAGACTAGCAGGCTTCTTCCTGTCGCCAGTACGATATTACACTCTTCTTTGAGACGGCAAGGAGTGAAATAAGCAAACCAACAGACACAATAACAAACACAATTAGTAAGAAAGGTCTGTCACTAACAAAATCGTCTTCTTTTCCCCAGCTGAGTTAAATGAGTTTTATTTTACCAGCTGTTTTGCATTAGCTGGGATTTTTCCATTAACACAGAGAAGTTTCAGTTCTGAAATGCTTAATGTTTCCCTTCCTTTGTTTACCAGCATCTCTACTTGGAGGGCAGTGCTAACAGACAGCTACTGCTTGTGTAACAAAAGCAGAAAAAAAAAAAAAAAAAAAAAACAAAGAGGTTATTTGAAAATACGCCAAGAGTACCCACACAATCTCATTTGTGTGAGATTCAAGATGGCTGTCCTAGGGGCTGGCAGGAGGGATAGAAGGGGCCTGGGTGTCAAGGAAGGTGGTGAGGGGTCTTTCTGCTAGGAAAGAAGGCAGATGCTCAAAACAGCGGCTGCTTTTCATTGGGACCAAGCCCCCAAGGGTGTGGGGGCAGGAGAAGGCAGTTCCAGGGTTCTTAGTGGCTGGGCTCTCAGCAGGGAGCATTGGTCAAGGGGAGGGCACCCTCATGGCACATGAGTAGAGTGAGCAGGTCTAGGGCCAGCTAAGAGAGGCCAGATGATATTGCCCCACCCTCTGAGTGCTGGAATCCAGTACTTACTTACCCTTTCTGTCCTAGCTCCTGTCAGTAAAAAGGCCCTTACTCAGAAGCAACCCAAGGTAGGCATCCTTTTTGCATGGCTCTCTGTTCCTGGAGTTGGAAAACTATGGCCCATGAACCAAGTTTTGGCTTCCTAGTTATAACTGCATGGCCTCCAAAGCGGAGAACAGTCAGTTCAAATGTTTGGGAAAAAATTAAAAGAGGGATTTCATAGTGTGTGGAAACTGTAGGAAATTCACATTTAACGTTCATATATGTGACTGGAATAGCCTCATCTACTCATTCACGGATTGTCTCTAGCTGCTTTTATATCACCCTGGCAGGATCAAGTGGTCTGTATTCCAGACTGTGTGGCCTCACACAGTCTTGGTGATCTGGGTCTGTGCAGAAGAAATCTGCTGATTCCTGCTTTAATCAATGAAAGAAAGAGACCAGAGTATAAACAAGATCAGGAGAAAGGCTCAGAGCTTCAACCCTCTCCAGTTTCTCTGGAGTCAGTACAAGCATACTCACCAGATGGTTTCTGGTTTGGCCCTGAAACTAACACTTCTGAAGTCAACAGCCTTGAAAAGAGCCATGGCCGTGCTTACTGCTCGTTCCCCATGAAGGGCTCAGTTCCCCAACACTGCAGTGGGAAAGGCTTGTACACCTTCCTTTTATTTATTAAATCGTTCTAGAATTTTAATTAAAAGATTACATTTATTTGTTTATTTGATGTGTGTGTGTGTGTGTGTGTGTGTGTGTGTGTGTGCGTGCGCATGCACTTGCCCACACAAGGTAGAGGGGTCCTTGAGTGTCTTCCTCTAATGCCTTCTACCTTACTTTTGAGAGAGGTTCTCTGAGTGAATCTGAAGCTCACCAGCTGGCTAGATTTGTTGGCCAGAGCTCTGAGGATCTGCCTGTCCTTGACCGGCTGCTGCTATGCTAACAGGCTGCCGCTACTGGAATGAATAAGTTAATTATTCCCTCTGTCCGGGGTCTTCAAGGCTAGTTAAATATCTAACTACAGGGTCATCTTTCACTGGGGGCCTGGGAAAGGCACAACCTTCCCCTCTAGGCCTGGAAAGCTTTCCAGCACAATCAGCATTCACAGGCCATGGAATCTCCCCTCCCAACATCTATTTCCAGTGCATATTAATGTCTTGAAACAGCAAGGAAATGACCCCAGTATGCAAGATTTTCCCACTCATCTCAAGGATTAGAAGCTTAAAAAAAATCTCTTGGAATATTTTTATTTTTTTTCCCTCCCTTTGTAAGACTGTGCAAAGCAATTACGGCTCCAAATATATTTCATGTTTCCTTCTCTCTGAATCTTGGGTCCCTGTAGGAAGCATGTGCACCTTGGCTGGGAATACTGGCTTTTTCGTAGCAAAGGTAGACATGGGGAGCAGAGCCTGGCTGTGTTTATATGTACATTTCTGGCCTTGTCTCAGACGTTTCCTAGTCTGAATGCTCTGATGTAGAACATGGGACTCACCCTCGCCCTGGCTTCCTCTTGGCTTCTGAGACCCCAAGGCTTGGATGCCACACCACCGGATCTGGCTGGCCTTTGAACTCCTTTCTCCCACCTCTGTGAGGGCCCCCTGCTGCTCTGTCCTTCCCACACAGGCTGGGGCAGCCTGACTCAGACCTCAAGGGCTCTCAGGAGATTGTTCTGGGAAGAATATACCAGTATGCCAAGGTTCTGAGGAGCTTGGGGGAACTGGGCAAAAGCTGCTGCTCACGTAGCAAAGCCTCACAGGAATGGTTCTATTTCGAGGATGTGAGTGTCAGAGTCATGCAACCTACATCCATCCTCCCGGAGCCACTACTGAGCACGCTGGGAACACACATCAGGAGCAGGACAATGCCAGCATGGTGTTCGTTCTGTCAGGGACCTAGAAGACAGGCTGCAGCTCTCCCTCATAATCTTCAAGTAGTGGTTCTTAATCCTGTTATTTTGAGACATAGTCTCCTTTATACAGGCCAGGTTGGCTTGAGATTCACGATCCTCCTGCATCAGCAAGTAGGAGTGCCATGTCTGAGCTTCATCGTAATATGATCCACTGTAGCAAGGGTTTCTTCACACTTTGAATTTTTTGTTTGCTTGTTTTTGTTTCTTGAGACAGGCTCATACTATGTAGCTCTGGCTGTCCTGGAACTCACTATGTAGATTACACTGGCCTCAACTCATAGACACCCACCTGCCTCTGCCTCCTGAGTGCTGGGGTTAAAGTGTGCCCTCTCATGCCTGGCCCATACTTTCTTTTTTTTTTTTTTGAGTCCTGTTAATAAACTTTGCCTTATCGATCTAATAAGCCATGTTCTCTTCCATGATCTTAGTATAGAAATTCTCTCCACGTAGGTTTTTGCTTACTCTTGAAGTAATTTTTGCCTGTGTTATGGTGTACAGGTCATCTCCCGAAGGCCATCAAATGGCTTCATCACCATGTTGAAAACACTGTTTACCCTACTGAGTCATTAGCAATGCTTTTTTGGTCTATCCATTAGCCGTACATGTGTGGATCTACATTCGGACTCTGTCCTGTTCACCAGGCTGTCTGTCCATGTACTGGTAACAGTGGAATACTTCAGAAACCCATTATGCTAAAATTGAAGTGCTAAAGGCAGGGCAGGTTTATTATATGAGCTCCCTCCAATTCTCTTTACTATTCCAAGAAAAAGTCTTCCTAGAGAAAAGAGTTCATGAGAAACATCTGAGAACAGGAATATTCCGAATGACAGCTAACACCAGGGGGGTCCTAATTAGGGCAAATTATGTGCTGAGCTCCCCTTGAAATACATAAAAACTTAAAAATAACTTAACTTAAAAAAATAAAAACATGTAGATTATTTAAAAAACATAAGTGATGTGTCCCTTTAACTACCAGGCTATCTCTAGAATTTTCCAAGTTCCAGAGTTGGTATCACTCCTGAGCTGGGGTGGGGGGTCAGGGCAGAGGAGGGTGGTTAGCATCATTTCCTGACACAACATGGACAAAAACCCTTGGTCACTGCAAATGACCTTGCTGGACCAAGGCTGGACTCATAAACACAACGAAGAGTTTAACAAATTGCATCTAAATTTAAAAAAAAAAAATCACCCTGTAAAATGGCTTTCAGGGTTGGCATGAACTCTTTTGCAAAGGAAAGACCTATCAATGAATGATTACGCAATGACATAATCAATAGACCTCATAGTAGGCAGGGGCAGGTTGTTTCCCTTTTGACTTTGTGTTGGTAGAATCCACCGGTGTTTAGAATTCTCCCTATTTACATTGCCCAGACCTGAAACCCAGAACTATCTGCCTATCAGGCTGCCTGGGTCTTTGCTGCTTCCTGGTCTGGAACTTCCTTGGAATAACCAGAGAAGAAGAAGCATATCCTGTCTCCTACCCCAATAATGGAGATAGAACTTAGGGTATCATACATGCTAGGCAAGCACTCTAGCACTGGGCTACACCCCTAGACGTCTTTTTAACGTTTTGTTTTGAGACAGGGTCTGATGGAGATGTCCAGACTGGCCTCAAACTCACTGTGTAACCCAGGCATGCCGTGGACTTAGGCCCCTCCTGCCTCAACTTCCTCCACAGCTGGGACTGCAAGCCTGCATTACTGAGGTGGTTGTAGGAAGATGAGTGGTGTCAGTGAGAGGTGCGGGAAGGACTTGATGCTGACCCAGGGATACCAACGGGGCAAGACTTGTGTGGAAGGAGAAGATGGCACAGATCTGCCAGCTGATGTGACAGCTCCTCCCCCCAGACAGAAAGCCCATCAGTAGACCCCTTCCACTGGAAAGCAACACCACTGCCAACAATCATCTCCCACTACTTGTGTATCTCACAGTGCAAATCCAGAAGGTTCTGTTCAGCTTCAGTTCAATGACTTTTTACCAAATAACTTCTCTTTCCACTCTGTCTTTCCTCCAAGAAAGTAAAAAAAAAAAAAAAAAAAAAAAAAAATCCAGAATTTGTCTCAAAGGGTAAAGACATTAGAATGAAAGATAGACAGAAAGGGAAAGAAAGATTTCAATTCACCCTGAGCAGATTTTCTGATGCAAAATTCTCAAAATCAGTTCTTAAGGCCAGTTCATGAGTCATGGTATTGACATTTAAGTCATCCTCCATGTCTGGATTCCAACTAAAAAAGAAAATCCCAGAATTTTTCAATGCATAGGGACAGACCCAAGATAAATCGAATTATTTACTTATCCATGCTCTCACTCCACTAGGGATTTCAGGGAGGCAACATCTGTCTAGCAAACATCCTATCTGTAGGATCCTCTGAACTGCTCACCTCCCTTCTCTTCCCTTACTTACTCAGGCAGCTCCAGAAAACACCAAGCTGCCACAGCACTGCCAGGCACGGGGGAAAGCCACCCCAAGGCTTTCCCAACCTCAGGCTCATCTGTCTTTCACTATCTCAGCGGTCTGCCTGACCAGGCCGCACTTCTTCCCCCTCCTACCTGTCCAACTCAGTTAAGTCACATACGATCTCCTTCGCTTCCGATAATGCAAATCTATCTTTCAAGTCCACTTTCCTATTTTTAAAAAAATTATTATTGCCCTGAAATCTTAGACGGTCTTTTCTTTTGAATCGTCTTTTGAAGGGAAAAGAAGAGGGAGGGATGAGGTAGAGGACAAGGAGAAGAAAGGAAAATGAAAAAAGGCAACCAGCTCCTCAATGAGTCTGTAGCAAGAAGTCATATTCTGCATTGGGAAGAAAGCTAAGATTCAATTAATGAATCAGTGTCACCCCAAAAGTACCTAGAAGTAGTTAGAAGCCCCCCCCCTGTAAATTCTGTCTGTGTCTACTTGTCCCCTCTAATAATCTTCCAGACAAATGACTCAGCCTACCAGGTTACTTTAGGACTGTTCCCTTATGATCTGAGAGTAACTGTGTCCTGAGATATCACTGAAATATAGAGAAGGAAGAATTACAGATGGGTGAATCTACATTTGGAACACTGCAGCTTGGTTCTGCAGAACCCAGGAAGGGTAGTTTTTACAAATCACACCGATGTCATGGAAATGCAATTAATTTCAAGTCTGACCAGCAATTCACGCAAGCTGATTTTATACAAAGTTGTAACAGAGAAGTTAGAGTTAAGCCTCGTCATTCTATAAAAAGCACAGGGAGGGATAATGCTGAAGAAGTATGTGAACAATGTCTCAGTCTCTTGCAGAGCGCATGACCTGAGCCGTCCCCGCCACACCAAGCTCTCATGGGAACAGAACACTTGGCTCTTGATTCTTGCCCATGACTTTACACAAACCACTGAGCCACTTCTACAGAATAAAAAGGTAGGGTCTTTCTGGTGGTTTTGAAGTGAGTGTTCTAATGTTCCAGAACACAGTCAACATGCGCGAAGTGTTTGGGGTCTACTTCTTGGCTCTGGAGCTCTTAATGCAATGAAGACAGGTCGAGTAGACTTCTATAACTGCCTTGTTAAACCTAGTTCACTCGCCCAGTGATGGGAAAAAGGACACACTGAAGTGTCACCTATTACCTACTTAGCTTCTTTTTTTTTTTTTTCCTTTTTTAAAAATCTAAAATGGCTGAGTAAAAGATGTCATAAAAGTCATGCTTTTAGGGTGAATATATAGTCCACATAATCTAGAAGATGGTCCAAAATAGACTTCTCCCCCTACAGGATCTGTCTTCAAACATCACTTGGCCTCTACAATTTTGGCTTTATTGTATTTCCCATTCCCTCCACCATGTCTGATTTTCCCCCCAACAATTCACTCTTCCTCATTCTGTCCGAGCCCACCCTCTGCTCCTGGCACTCATGTTCGCCCTCCGTGACTTGCTTGATGTCACCGCTGAAACCATTGCCGACAGTGGCACAGGCTCACTTTCTTGGAACATCTTCTTCCTTCACATCTCTCGTCTCATCTTTCCCCTTTATTGGAAAGCTGAAATACCAGCCCCTTTGGACATTTTTAAAAGCTGCTGTGCCCACGCATTTTAGCGTCCTGTTGAGTTCTGAGCTCACCCCACACAGCTTAGCACATTGCTGTTCTCTGGTGCTTTTTTGGCTGGGGCTCACGGGAACGCCAGTGTTCTGATGGCATCTGAACAGTCAGGGACTGTGAAATCAGATGTCCTTCACTGCTCACTGGAAAGGAGGGACAGCGCAGCAGTGCTCAATGTGTTAGTGATGTCAGAATTCCCTCGTTAGACAAACAGAGCTGAGGAGATCAACACTGTCGAGAAATGTACCCACGTGCCATCGCTAGGTAGGTGCTACCTACCTAAAATGATGTCAGAGCTCCCTCTTACCAGCTGGCTGATCACCCATCGTGATTTTGTTTAATCTGCTGCTTGACTCTCTGTCACAGTATGTTATGCTTTCTGGCTCCTGCTCACCAACCAGCCTATTAGTATATATCACCAGAAGATAGACTTAACTTGAGCATCCATCACTCAAGGCGAACTCCACAGAGAAGAGCCGCTCTGTTGAGGGCAAAGGCTCATCAACCATCCTCGCATACGGAGCAAAGCATTCTGCACCCCAGCGGTTAATACTTTCACATCATGCTGTCCACTGCGCATGTTTACGTGGTCCACACAGCTGAGCATAAAGACTTCTCCAAGCTGGGGTAGTCTGCAAACCACACTCACCTTTAGTCTTAACGATGCTGGGCTGTAGAGCAGTTCATAGGGTATGGACATTCAGACCAAATAAGGGGAAAGTGGGGCTTAAGGAAGATTTCATGTTCCCCACAAGGAGGAGTTGAGACAACTTGGCAGAAGTCCCTAGATTGAGATGGGACTCCGATAACATGCCCAAGGGGAAAAGATGAAACAAAAGTTCAAAATGGGAGAAGAATAGTAGGAAGACAGTATGGCCAGGACGGGGGAGGGGGCAAAGCAAGTAGAAGCTTCCGGATATTAAGCAAGGGGAAGCAGCAACTGTACAGCTAATTAAAGAGCAGAGCCATCTGCCAAGGCAAGCCATTTTGGGGACTTCCAGAGTGGGGTGATGCAAGTTGAACACTGGTGTGGGAATCTAGCACACAGTCTCCGGGGGGGGGGGTCAGCTGAGTTCAGCGAGGGGAGAAGACAATACTAAGTCTTAAGCAGCACAGGCCATGTGCAATTCAGAGTTTCAGTTTAGAGAACATTCACACTGCTAAACTGTAGCGAATAGTAGTCATTAACACTGTAGTCTAAGTGAAGAACCAATACTTCCGACTAATGGGGAGATGCCAAAACACTGCCTGATGGCCAAAGTGTGTAGAAAGCCCCCATCTTTTAAAAGAAATAATCTTTTGGGAGCAAGTAGAGGGAGGCTCAGCACATTTAGACCATGAACAAAACGCTAGGAGTGCACAGTTCCTAGCACGGACTGAGGACTCAATCCGTATTAGTATTAGCTGTTGTTTATGGTTTCAGCACCCACAGTCCTGCACTTCTCTGAATGAGGGGTGACATGATTTCAACAGATGATTATGGAGGTCTCTGAAGGATCGGGACGCTTTGGGGACTCAGGGTCTGCAGGCGAAAGGGAGATGAGAACTTACTCAGCAGAACCTGCAACCGGGTAGTGGGGACGAAGGAAAACGTTAAAAGCTGGGGGCCTGGAAGGCCGAAGGAGGCCACTGTTCTCAGGACTGAGGAAGGCGCTGGACTGGAGCCGGGGAGGATGGGTCTGGGTTCATTTATTGTACTGACACTTTCAACAGATGTTTTTAGTAACCATGCAGCGTAGTGAGCTTCTTCACGACAGTGTCGTAAATGGCTATCATCATAACCTGCACATCCCCACCATCCTCCCTCAGATCTGTTGGGTTTGGGCTCAGGTGTTCAGATGTTCTGAATCTGAGGCATCACCTGGCAGAAAGAAGGCATCTGATGGGGAAAGGACAAAGAACTCAGAGTGGCCAGCAGCACTGCCAGGGCAAGCACTGCCCAGTCCCCATTTCAGCCTGGGAAGGCCATGTGAGTTCCTTCTTAGGGAAGGGATCAGTTTTCAGTTCCTCCCCACAGGGAGCCCATCAGCTTGCTGCAGCAGCTCACTGGGCCCATCCGCCCCTGCCCAGATGAGGCAGAGAAATGCAAGGCTGAGGTGGTGCTCAGCCTTGTACTTGCAGGGCTGGTCCTTCTGAGTCCTGATTATCCAATACAGCAATCCCTGGTGACAGTGTACCCAGACCTGGTAATTACATTTCCTGACTGACTTCTGATAGCCCCCTGAGTTAGTGAGATACTCCATTTTGGATCCGATGTTTGATGCTGAGAATCTCCTTTGAGTGTAGTGTAGTCTGGTTTTTTTCCCCCAATGACAGACATAGTATTCAGATGTCCTTCTTCAGACTGTGCATCTGATAATAGCTCTAAAACGCTTCTCTAGGTTTGCACTGACTGTGGAAGGAGAACAGAAAACTGCTTCTTGTGATTTGCTGCTTATGAAAAGACCATATTCGATGACATTTTCTTATTCTTTTCCATTTTCTTATACAGACCTAGCACAGGAAAAAGCTAGGTATTGACAAAGGGTCTGAATTCAGAGTTTGCCCCCTCAACCTACTGCAGAATGTTCTAGGAGGCTCTGAGCCCACCCCAAGGATGACTCTGTCACATGTGGCCTGGGGTCCCTTTTTGGAGGGATCCTGTATTAAGTCAAACAAGGAATGTTCAGGTAAGTGAGGTCTGAGCTCCGTCTGGTAGGGTAGATGAGTTCCAACAGGCCTGTGGGCAACCTTGCCAGGAGTGAGCTAATTTATTCAGCACAGACATCATCAAGTTGGCGTCCTTAACTACCGTCCTAATGCACGACAGACTAATGTCCGTACATGTTCAGTTAGGCTGGGTTTTCTGTGATTTAAGCAGGTGGAAGGATTGACTTTACAAAGTGTGCCTTTCTGAGGAGCAACTCCCTAGTTACCTGTGTGTTTCTTACTCATATTAACACAACCTTGGGAATCACAGGCCTGGCCTGCCTGGACCATGACGGACCATAAATCCAAGGTGTTAAGATATGTGATCACTTTTTCCTCTTCTGCAAGCACAGAACTGCTTAGGCAAAGTTTCCACAGGAGGGTATTAATGGTCAAGCCTTGCAGAACTCTACATCCACGAGTCTATGGCGGCTCGCCTTCCCTGCACATCCTTGGGCATCCTGGAATCCTCTGGAACCCAGAGTGACTTCTGATCCCGCTGCAGAGTGGGGTGGCTCTCTAATGGGGAGGCATGTCTGTTTCAGAGCTGCTTCAGCATCCACAGGCTCTGCACTGACCAATAACAACTGCAGGCTGGCTACAAATAGATGTCCTTGACCCCCACTCCATGGGGGAATGGGCTTCCTATATGTCTTTCAACCCTAGCAGAGCTGGACTGTTTAACCGAGTGGCCGGAACATGTAGAAAAATGGAGGAAGGCTGAAGTCTGAATTTACAGAGTTCCATGGAACTGAGCGCAATGGGTTTTCAGTAGAGGATGAAGTTCCTTGGCATTCTGAGAACTGGAGCAGCCGTGAGAGAGATCTCTACTTTAGGAACCCCTGTGGGTCCCTTAGACCAGGCTAGCAGCTCTAGAGGCAGCCTTCAGAATATGACTGTGCGGTAGACTCTGTTACCAAACAGAGCTTGTTTAGCCTCTGGAAGGGCCCACAGGATCTTAACCAGTGGTTATTAATTTGGTTGCACATTGGACTCTCTTCTGAGCTCCTGGAAAACACACTTGGCTGGGCCACAGCCGTTCTCTTTGGTGTGTGGGTAGGGTCTGGTCCTGGAAGATTGTGAGTGCTGCAAGGCAGGAGGTAGTCAGAAAGGATGACAGCTGGGAAGATGGGGGCAGTAGAGGGGTGGGAGGACTGACCAGGAGAAAGAATGGCCCAGGGTACTGATGGGAGTGAGAGACACAGTGGCACTCAGGAGGTGAAGTGTTGAAAGAAGATGGGACAGGTCAGTGAGCAGAATCGAGGTAAAGCCTATGGAAATCTGATGACAACCCTAAGGCCCTTTCTGGCTGGTCTATTCAACCTCTCCATGCTCAGTGGACAGCGTCTCACTGCCGCTCCTTGTTAGCAGTGAACTCACCAAGCTTTCTGACTCTTAGCAGTTATCCTTCTTGGCCATTCATTCTTGTGAGTTAGCAGCATTGGTTCTCAGGCTAACCTCCTCCCCCCACACGCTATTCCTGCCTTCCTGACTATTGCTCTAGATTCTCTATATGGATGGGGCTTCTCCTTTGTGCCACTCCAGGTACCACTCATTGGACACCCCCTCACCCCACCCTGCTACTTCCTTGTCAGGTAGCGTGTTAGGACACCTTCTGGATTTGACAGGATTAAGGTGTGGTGCAAAGAGGGCTCAGGCTTCCCGTGAGGCATAGTGGAGTGCACCCACTGCTAAACTGGCGTTTGGCCACCACCCTGGCTGATGTTTTAGCCTGCAGGCCTCAGCCTCCTCCTCAGCTAGAACATTCATGCTTACAACTACTTGGCAGACAATCCCAGACATGAATCAGCCACGCACAACTGAGATCCCCCTGTTCTCAGTGGTTTTCCTTTCCAGCCTGTGCCCTCTGGTTATTTTCTGTGTCGTTCTGTGATGCCTACAAACCCACAATCTCTCAGTTATTCGCCCCAAGTCACATCTTTTGTTTTCTATTCTTTGCTGAGAATTCTTGGATTCTCTCCTAGTTTCCTAGCAGAATTTAGCATTTCTTCTTCCATGCTCTGTATTTTCTACTGTTGTTCCCAAGGCTTCATTTGGAACAGAAAGCCTTGTTTCTCTTTTGTGGCAAATTCTTCTTGTGTGGGTCTTGAGTATGTACGAAGTATGCTACTGTGTGCTTGCTTCATGTGCCATGTGCCACTGTGTGTTCTGACACATCTGGAAGACAGTTTTTTTCTGAGTGCCTTGAATTGTCTTTGTCCAGGCTGTACTTGAACCTGCAATCTTCCTGCTTCAGCCTTCATGGAATGGGTGGGATTATAGGCCTGTATCACCAGGCCCAGATAGATGCTACCCTTTTGTAAGGATTGAGAACAACTAGATGCAAACTACCCTAAAGGTCAGGTGTGCCTGGAGTCCTTTATGGAGCCAGCCCTTTCTCTGCAGATTTTCCTTCTGGAGCAAACACCGCCTCTAACCTTGGAGGGTTTTTCTTTTGTTTAAGTAAAATATTTTTTTTCATCAGACAGGTGGGATTTCACATGTCTTTTTCAGAACAGCCACATAGGTAAGGAGTAAACTCTGTTACAGACACAGGGGATTAAAATGTTCCCCAAACTCTTGAAGTTGTTGCTTTGCTTCCCTCGGATACATTCTCAGGGAATCTCTTCAATAAAATATGGGATCCTTTTGGGAATCTGGGAATGCAAAGAATGAACAGATCTCTGGGTTCAGTTAAGCTGGCCGGCCTGAAGCACTAAGATCATGTTGGTCACAAGCTTCACCTGTGGGTGGATCTCAACATTCAAGGCAGTCATGGTTACATAGTAAACCCTGCAGAGAGACAGAGACAGAGACACACACACACACACACACACACACACACACACACACAGAGAGAGAGAGAGAAAAAGAGGGAGACAGAGACAGAACATAAGGGAGGGAGGCAGGGAAGAAGGAAGGAAGGGAGGGACCTGTGGAAATGATGTCACAGTTGGAGACCCATGTGCTATGGCTCGGGACTGAGCATCCACGCAGCCTCATGTGTGAAGGTGTGGTCTGTAGGTGGTGCTGCTCGATTGAGGAAAGAAGGGGACTTTAGAAAGCGGGTCCTGGTTGAAGGTGATGCACCTTTGAAACATGTTTTATCCCTAGTTCTGTCTATAAAACATGAGAGAAGAAATGCTAAATCCTATTTGAAAACTAGAAGAAAATCTGAGACATCAGCAAAGGATAAAAGACAAGGGGTGCTTCCTGACCACCATATCATACCCTTTCTGCATGCCTTACCATGGCCCAGAAACATGGAACCACCTAATCAAAGATTGAAATCACGAACCCAAAGAAGTCTCCTCCCCTTCTTTTTTTTCAGACCTGGTTTCTCTGTCATAACTCTGACTCTCCTGGAACTCACTCTGTAGACCAGGCTGGCCTCAAACTCACAGAGATCCGCATGCCTCTGCTTCCCAAGTGCTGGGATTAAAGGTGTGCAGCACAATCACCACCCGGCTCTCTCCTTCATTAAATTGTGTCTCCCATGCATTTGACACAGCAAATGAAGTGTGGTTAGCATACCAAGGAAATCAAATTTCAGCATTCTATGGTCTTAGGCAGATAAATGCATATACAAAGTGAAGTAGTTCATTTAGGTCTGCTATGAGCTATGAAGTGTGCTGGGTGACATGAAGGGTAGGGAGATGAAGGGGTTGAGCGTCTACCCAGGATTATGATTCAAGAAGTATGAACATACATGTATACAGAAAATTATAATAAGATAGACTCTACAGTAGACGTAAAAATATGTGGCTGTGTGTGGTGGTACATGCTTATAATCACAGTACTCCAGGAGGCCAAGGCAGAAAGGTCATGAGTTGGTGGCCAACTTGGGCTCAAAAAAAAGACAAAACTAAATAAAAATGTTCACATCAAGTAGGTCAGAACCAGATTTATGCAAAGGGAAAAGAGCTTTGAAAACATATGTGCTTCCCCAACATACTTAATAATAAATAAAGGTTTTAAAAACTTAAAGATAGTGGGTGAAGACAGATTAGGAAATTCTAGGCAAGGGAGCAGTATGTTCAAAACTGTTGGTAACTGTAATATTTTATATTGGCATTGGGTTTTACACTGCATACGATTATATATCCATTATTTCATTTTGAGTTCCATAACAGTCTTGACATTAAAATATTTATTTCCCTCCACTCTTTCTTCTTGTGTTTTCTGCATCCAACCTTGTTCAGCATGAGGGCCTCCTTCCTGTACTCCATATTCATCCTCAGTGAAGCCTTTGCACAGTCTGCCTAAACCAGTAGATTCGAAGCTCAGTGATGGCCAGACAATTAATTCTCTACAGTTTCTTCCTGAGTCTCAGTGCCTGGCACAGGGGGGAATGATCAACAAACTGCTGAGCCTCAGAAACCAAGTTTCTAGTAGAATGTACATCTTTTAGTATTTTCATACGAATTTTAAACAGTAAGAGTTCAGGAGTCACTCCAAGAATTTGGATTTCCTTGCTCTTACTTATTAAAAATGACCTTGTAGAATTCCAGATTATATAAAATCAGCTAGTTACCACCATGCCATTCTACAATTTCTACATGGGCATGTTTCAGTATTTGGGAAAGGTTCAAGTGCAGAGATTTTGATTAATTGTGATCTACTTATGAACTGGTGCCCAGGTGTTTGGAGGTACAATAGGTGAATGTTTGGGCTTGCCTTTCCTGGGCTCCTGAGTCAGCTCCCAAGGAGAGCCCTGAAATGACTAGAGTTGCTGAGTCTGTGTTTTTATGCTTATCCTAACACAGGTTATCCGTTAGAAATATAGTTTAGAAAAGTAGCAATCTCATTTTAAAAGTTTAGACACAACCCAGGAGACAAAAGCTAAAGACTTTGCTCTACAGCAAAGCACTCCTTTCTTAGTCAATGTGTAAGTTTTAACACTGGAGGTCACTGGTCAGCCTTGTGCTAAGAGACCAGAATGGAGTCCAGAGCAACCCCTTAATCAAGTGCCAAAGTGCAAGTCTGTGGTGGAAAAGATGGACACAGGAGTTACGACTAGCATGGCAAGCTATACAAAGATGTTAATGAGATGCAGGTTTTAAGTGAAGACCATCCACTAATAGGCTCTCAACATCACCCAAGAGTCGAGGATGCCACAGCACAGGGAAGGCTTTCACTAAAGGAGCAGGGCCTTGCTGGTGGTGTAGGTGATGAGAGAAAGTAGACATTCTCCTCTCTTGGGGAGGGGGACCATCCCCGTTCACACTTCCATTTTTGTCTGGTTGTTTGTTTTGGATTTTTGAGACAGGATTTCTCTGCCTAGCCCTGGCTGTGCCGGAACTCACTATGTAGACCAGACTGGCCTCAGAGATCTCCCTGCCTCTGCCTCAGGAGTCCTGGGATTAAAGGTGTGAGCCTGGCTGTTTTCTGCTGTTAATAGTGCTGGAAACTGGACCCAGGGCCATATGCACACAAAGAACACGCTCTACCACTCAGCTATACAATGCCTTATTTTTATCTAAACAGCACAGAACTGGGACAGCAGAAATGTTCCGAGGAAAGCCCTGAAGCACCCCAGCTGCGTTCCTAGGGATGGTCAGCTGACAGATTCATCTTGGGAATAATTCCAGTTTGCATGAATGAAACATAGGCAAATAAGATAACCCTGCATCTGGGCAAGTAATTCCCTCAATTCTCCTGGGCTTTTAGTTGGAAAAGTGCAGCCTGCTCTGGAATTTGGGAACACAAACAGTACTGGGTAGAACACCCCATGTGACCTCAGCCCACGCTTCTAGGCCTGTCACAGTCCCATTCCCAGGTGCTGGCTTGTCCACAAGCTACGTCTGAGACAGAAAAACAAAGGGGAAAAAAATCTTTCCAAAATATACACTAAACAAAATCTGTCTTCCTGTGTTCTCTGGCAAGAGAGCTGGAACGCAAGTGATGAGTTCAAGGACATGGCTCACCCAGCAAGACAAATAAACTCAGTCTATGGAGGTTACCAGGGCAGTTGAGGAAGCAAACAAGTTTGGTTTGGGAAAGGGGGCTCTGGAGAAAACACAGTTCCCTTCTGAGTCACTGAGACCAAAATACTGGTGAGGAAACTAAAGGGAGGAAGGATTTATTCCGGCGCATTGTGAAGCCTGGGGTCACTTAGCTCCATAGATGCAGGCTGATCACCATGACGATGGGATCAAGTGGTCGAGGCTTCTTGGTAAACAGCAAGTGGAGAAAAGGGCATAAAGAAAGCGACCAGGGGAAGATACTGTCTCATTAAGCTATTTCTTCCAGAGGCCCCACTTATTTTCACCACCTGCTAGTAATGTCATCATAATAGAGCTCTGTTAAAGGACTAACACTAATTAGGCCAGAGCCTCATAATCTAAACAGCTCTGGAAATGTCACAGACCTACAGGTGTGCTTTATTAATCTGACAGGTGTTTTCTAATCCGACAAAGTTGGTAGTCAAGAGCAATCATCACACCATCCCTGGACTGACTCCACCATGAAGAGAAGGTTCACTCTCAATAGTAGAGCACTGGGGTGTCAGCAAGCACCCCATTTTCTAATAGGCGTGTCCATCCAGAGGTAGGTGTAGCACGATGTCAGCCCCCTCTCTATGACAGAACTGTGCAGTAGGGTTCTGGGCCAGTTCTCTGCAGAGTTGGTAGTATTTCCATTGGAGCGGAGGCTTCAGAAAATTAAGACCTGCGTGGGGAAGATTACCTCTAGAGCCTTGGCTCTCATTCTCAGGTCAAAGTCATTCCTCTGGCCACCTCCTGGTTGCAGGAAATCTCTGACATATCTTTCAAGGATTTCCTTCCTTCCTGTGTGTGCATGCTTTAACTGCAACTTGACAAATTATAGTTGTATGTACTTATGCGATAAATGTGATATTATAATTTATGAATAAAACCAAGCCAAGGCAATGAACAAGTCTATCACCTCAAATTCTTAACACACACACACACACACACACACACACACACACACACACACATGCACACACAGAGGCATTTATTTTGTGGTGAGGACACTTGAAATTTACACTCTTCCCAACAGTAAAGTGCACAATACACTATTATCTATTTACTATATCCACTATGTTGCACAATTTATTGAAAATAAATCACTCCCATTTAATAGAGCTTCAGTGCCCAATCCACAGCATCTCCACCCAGCCACTAGTAACCACTATTCCTTTTCTCCTTTCTCTCTGCTTCTTTGACTTAGATTGTCTTGGATCCCATATGGAACTGAGAACATGCTATATTTTTCAGTGCCTAGCTTATTTCACTCAGCACAGTGGTCTCCAATTCTATACATGGTATTAAAAATATAGAATTTCTTTCCTTTTAAAACCTGAATACTATCCCATTATGCATTCAGACAATATTTTTAAAAACTCATTCATCTGCTGATGGAAACCAAGATTCATTCCATAATCTGCCTCTTGTAATAGACATATGATGAATGTAAGACTGTTTACATTTTTATGACATGTTTATTTCAATTTTTTTTGGTGTAAATCCTCAGAAGGGGCTATGTTAAATCCCTTTTTGATTTCTCTCTTTGCGCCAGAGGTTTGGCCAATGGCTCTCAGTGTTAGAAAGCCAGTTGTTACCCTTGTTTTCTGCTGTAATTCTCCCAACTCCTGCACTGACCACAGATGTGAGTTTGTGTTCACACTTGGCAAACTCTTCTCCTCCAGGACCACTATAGCACCTGACTCCAGGACCACTATAGCACCTCTACAGCACCTGACCCCCAGGACCACTACAGCACCTGACCCCCAGGACCACTACAGCACCTGACCCCCAGGACCACTACAGCACCTGACCCCCAGGACCACTACAGCACCTGACCCCCAGGACCACTACAGCACCCGACCCCCAGGACCACTACAGCACCCGACCCCCAGGACCACTATAGCACCCGACCCCCAGGACCACTACAGCACCCGACCCCCAGGACCACTACAGCACCCGACCCCCAGGACCACTACAGCACCCGACCCCCAGGACCACTACAGCACCCGACCCCCAGGACCACTACAGCACCCGACCCCCAGGACCACTACAGCACCTGACCCCCAGGACCACTACAGCACCCGACCCCCAGGACCACTATAGCATCTGACCCCCAGGACCACTACAGCACCTGACCCCCAGGACCACTACAGCACCCGACTCCCAGGACCACTACAGCACCTGACTCCAGGACCACTACAGCACCTGACTCCAGGACCACTACAGCACCCGACTCCCAGGACCACTACAGCACCTGACCCCCAGGACCACTACAGCACCTGACCCACTCCCATTCATCCCTTCTGCCATGTTACTTTCCCATCCTGCTATCAATGGACTCCCTTTTTAGGTAGAATCTACTTCTGTTTCCCTGAATATGGGGACTTATCCTAGTGAATCACTTGAACATAGTGTGGGAGGGATGACTTCTGAGACTAGGTCATAAAGGGTACTGTAGCTTCCTTCTTGCTTTGTTTGGGATCCCATGTTCTGGGAGGGGAAGGCTGCCATCCTGTAACAGTGCTTAAGTGTGACAAATGAGAAGTCCACTTGACAAGGAACTAAGACTGAAGTCCTGGCTGAAATCTCTTTCTCTCTTTATGTGTATTTATGGTGCGTGTACATGTGAAGGTGCAAGTGTATATGCAGGCAGGAGAGCATGTACATGTGTGTAGGGGCCAGAGAATTGGGTGTCTCTTTGAAGGCATTCTGTTGCATTTTGAGGTAGTCTTTCACTGAAACTACAGCTCTCCCAAAGGCTAGACTGACTGGCCAATGAGCTTAGAAGTCTGTCCATCCCTTCCCCTCACTTCCTGGCTCTGGGTTTACAGATCCTGGTTGCCATTCAGTTTTAGGAGAGTACTGTGGGTCTGAACTCAGGTTGTGTGCAGGCACTGCACCAACTGAGCAATCTCTCTAACTCCGTGGCCGACATTTTGACTATGTCATGAGACAACTACAGTCAGAACCAGGAAGCTGAGCTATTCCAAAGTTTAGACCCACAGGGAGGAAAAGTCAGAGATAATGAATATTTATTGTTGTTTTAGGCTTCGAAATTTTGAACTAATTTAAATTATGTAGCAATAACTGATACATCTTTGAACTTTCCTTACCACAGCTGGAGATCTCCCTTATTAACTGTAAATCTCTTTAGGGAGGATGAGGACTTTCTATTTGTTTTTGATCATGAAGTCCTCTTCCCTAAGGCTTACCATAAAATCAAGAGCAGCACAAAAGCAGAACATCTACATTACAAATTAACACGAGGTCCCCACAGATGGGCAGTTGTCAGTTTGGGACCATTATGCCTTGGCCCCAAGTAGATCTGTGCACTGATAACAATATATACATTTCAAGGATGTTTTTATCATGTTTGTTCTTTCCATCCCATAATGCTCTAGGATATGTAATTCATCACAGTAAAAGGAACTGAAACATATTGCCCAGGATCCTCAAAACATAAGCCTTTACCACAAGCATTCATAACTTTGAACAGCCCCTAGCTGTTGAATGCAAGGGGGACATTTTGTTAGTCTCATTAGTCTCATATTTATACTTTAGGGAACAGTGAGATTAATTTGTTACACTGTAACATGTCAGAATGTATACAGACTCATTTTGGTTTTGTTTGAGACAAGGTCTTTCTGTGTAGCCCTGACTGGTCTGGAACTACATAATGTAGACTGGGTGTCCTTGAACTTGCAATGATCTTGTTTCTGGCTCCAGGTGTTGGGATTGCAGGGAGGCAACACTGCACCTGGCTTGTACTTGTTAGTTTTGGATCGCTGTTTCCAAAACCGTATGGTGCATCAACTCTTTGCAGTATTTAGAGCATAACAGGGTAAGTAAACTATAAATGATTTAAAGTACGGGGGGGGGTGTAAATATCACCATTTTATAAAAGGGCTCTCAGTATTTGGCATTGGTATTCCAATCCCCATGATGCTGAAGGACATCTGTATCGAGATTTCTCTATTTCTAGGCTGTTTACAACAAAACACACCACGGTGACCCTTAGCAGGGGTGCTCTGATAACCAGTTCACAGGAGCTCTTCTATGGGATTTTAGGCAAATTTTACAACAGCATGGCATGTTCTTTCTCAAAATGCTGACTGGACTCTTGGTATGATGTCTTGTCAATGGAGTAATTCTGGGCAGAGTGTTGGCTCAGTGAGGAAAGTGCCTGCTGTTCAAACATGAGGACCTGAAGTGAGGGTCCTTAGCACCCACACAGAGAGCTGGGTGTGGAGGTGTGTACCTGTAATCCCAGCACTGGGGAGGAGAGACAAAACCATCCTGTGGCTCACTAGTCTGCAGCTCAGCCAATCAGGGAGCTCCAAGTTTTGAGAGAGATCCTGTTTTAAGAGTGGTTAAGGTGGTTAGTAATAGAGGAGGCCATCCATCCTACATCAATCTCTGGCTGCCATCGCTCTCCTCTGTCTGTCTGTCTGTCTGTGTGTGTGTGTGTGTGTGTGTGTGTGTGTGTGTGTGTGTGTGTACGCGCGTGCGTGAGTGCATGCAGAAATGGATGGGGCAGACATAGACAGAGAAAGAGGAGACACACGGAGAGGTTTCATAAAGAGGCTGGCCTAACTGAAAACAAAAAATTACTCATGCTACATTTGATGAAACATTTTCTATCACTGCCTCTTCCCAGGCACCTAACCAAAAGATGAAAGAATAAAAAAGGTCAGATTGTCTATTGTAGTAGCAGATTCTGTTTATCTGCGCATTTCCATTACTGCTAACAAATGGAAGAAAGCATATTTTCCTGCTGAAGAAGCATTTTTGCAAATCTCTTTGGGGACAGAAATAAGCACAAACCATTAAAGAATATTAATTTGTAGGAGAAGTCTGTTCCACATCACCCCTCTAAGTTTTCCTCTTGCTAAATGAGGTGGGTGCCCCGGTCCACATTTACGGCGCTGGAACATTCCCAGTGCAGGCTTGAACCATAACGGTTTTCACGTCAAACATGTAAAAATATAAAACCAAGAGCTTAAGTAAGAAAATCTCTGTTTTCTGTTTAGAATCTCTAAACCAGCTCTCCAACTGGGGGAAAAGGTGATGAGCACTGGACTCAAGGGACCACCAGGGCATTTTTCCATCTGGTTAAGACAGACTGTGGCTGGAGGTGCAGTATAATGGTGCCAGAGAGCATGAGGTCCTTGGGCTAAACCTCTAACAGGAGGGGGTGAAGAAGATTAATCATGAAGGATTAATATCATCAATCCTGTGAATAAATGTTGAAGACACTACACTTCCATTTTTAAACAGCTAACAAAGGGGCCAAATTCATTCGGAGATAGACTCACACACAAGATGATTGTACAGCACTTGATAGGTCTTCTGCTCTGAACACATTTGACATCCCGGGTAAATAAAGTCACAAGGGCCCATGTACATGTAGTGGTGCAAAGTCTTCATCTGTCTGGAGGAAGAGTGTGCGTCAGGTTAAGATATGGCAACACTTTATTTCTTGCTGTCATGGAGACCCATTCATCCATAGGAGCATCCTTCATGCATGGGGAGAGCAGGCTGGATCTGTAAAATGGAGCCTTCATCCCTAGCTTGCTTGTTTACACCATCTGTGCTAAAGAAAGTTTGCTTGATCACTTAGGCTTAGATTAAGAAACCCTGGCCCCTTAACACTGTCCATGATGTGCCACATTCAAGGGAAGCTGGACTCTTCATTTTTTTTCCCTGGGTGGTCACTGTGTGGATGGGGTTTTCAAACCCACATGCTGAGCCATTATGTCCCTGACTCACGGTCTCTGTACTCAGCTCAGTAGAAGGGTTGGTTTTGCTCACCCCACAGTGTGCTCAGTCACAGTCATTTTCAAAATTTTGTTTGTGGAAGTCAGTGTGGAAGAGCCTTTTCCTCTTTTTATTGTCTTATTTACCTCTTTGTAAACGACACCTCCAACCCAGAGCAAAACCAGTTTATTATTCTTGCCTCTGCTTCATTTTAATGTTTCTTTTTCTCTCCAAAACTCACGTTGAATTTTAATTCCCATTTTGGGTTACTAAGTGAGAGGAGGTGGGACCTTTATAAAGCAATTTGGGTTTTGCTCTCATGAGTGGACTGACCCATACATGCCCCACGGATTAGGGGGTTAATAGGTGATTTTGAGTGGGTCAGCTATAAAAGCCAGTCTGGCTAGGTCTCTAGTGGTTCACATCTCTCTCGATGTGCTGCTTTGGGATTTGGCCAGCAAGATGGTCATCGTTAAATGTGGCCTCTTGACCTTGATCCAGAGCCATGAGTGAAAACAGATCTGTTTTCTTTATAACTTACCAGTCGGTGGCAAATGTGCTATTAGCAACAGAAATTAAACTAAGTCACTCTCTCTTCTGTCTTCTCCTGTGCTGCTGCTGAAAGTGTGGAAAAGCACACTCGGACTCTGCTTCTCATCAGACAAGCTCACCGCACTCCAGGCCTGCTCCTCTCCCAGGACAGAACACTCAAGTTCACTTGCCAGTCCATCACCAGTAACCGGTCACTCTTGCCCAACTCCCCCTGGGCTTCTGTCCTTTTTACACCATTCAAACAACCACACATATTCTATCCCTCTCATTAGAGGTCTCACTAGGTAGCTCAGGCTCACTTTGAACTCAAAATTCACCTGCTTCAGCCTCCCAAGTACTGGGATTATAGGTGTGTTGTACACCTCAGGCTCTGAGCTCTTTAAGCTTCCTTTAAGCAGCTTATTTCTTCTTAAATCTTTCAACGTAAAGCAAACAACAAGAACAATAACAACAACCAACAACAGCAACACACATTTCCGGGGGGGTGGGTACCAAACAAAATCTACTCACCAACACCCAAATACAGTGCTTCAAAATTTAAGTTATACTCAACTTGGTATCCTGTCTATGAAAACAATAGAGCATTATCTACCCAAATGTGAGCATCCTTAGGGTAGAGTCATGTTTTGTATGACAGACATTAAATCTGATTGGACTGCAATGAGATACATTGTTCTGTGGGGAACACCATGCTGACAGGACGCTTGACTAATCACGTTTCAAAGCCTAGTGCTTTGCTCACAGTTATCTTCCTTTAAAAATAAGTAACCCTGCTATTTAGAGCCTTCTCTGTACACCACGGCGTTGAAGGAATTTGAGAGTTTGCAAATTCAAAGTTGGAAATTAAAGGCCCATGGATAAGACTTGAATCCATTTATCCACAGTGAGATGAGTGTGGCTTTGAAGAGTCCATCCTCATTAGGATCATCAGAACGTGAGAACGTGGTCTGTGATCCAGTCCTGGGCTGCTTAACTGACCTCCTGCTCAGCAAAGGAGACTGTGTGCTAACAAGAATCCTGTCTTCAAAGGATGCAGAAGATAGCAGAGAACCGCAGTACCCAAAGGTTATTTCTTTTCCTCAATCAGTATTATTTTTATTTTGCAAGGTTTAGGACACCTGTTTCTTCTCCCCTAAAATGCTTTAAAATGAACCCTGAACCCTGCAGGGGTGATCAAAGCTTCCCCATTCACAGACGAATGTCTGTTCCTCTAAGCTTGGGGAGGTTTCCAGACTATTGAACTAGAACACTGTCAGATGCCCGGTTGCTAATACGTTAAAGTGCTTTTCTAATGAGATTTCTGCAAGGTAACCATAAAACTTTAAAAAGAACACTAAGCTTCAGTGAAGCAAATACACTTAAAAAAAAAAAGGAAATGAAAAAAGAGCCCAACAACCACCAAATGTCTCTAAAGCAAAGGAGAGGTCAATGTGGCAGCTAAGGAAGTGAAAGACTATTCGATGAGCAGGGAAATAAATTCCAAGTGATTTTCACATCTAGTATAGTGGGTGGAAATGGGGTGATAAAGGACCCCCGATCTCCACTCCTGACTTTAACTATTGCTCCTCCCACTCACTTGTGTCTATCTGTAATGGATAGGGTACGAACACAAGCTCCTAATGTGCCTGTTCTCACACAGACGAAATCCCATTTGTGGATCTCCATCTTCCTGCTGTAGCCTCATATGGATTGACAAGGGTATTAATACCATCCCTAAAGGCTCTATTCTTATGCATTAATCACTTCCCAAAATCTTCATCTGCAAATACTACCAAAAGGGGGGGGTTGAGCAAATGAATTTTGGGGGAACATAACCCCTTTAGTATACCACAGCTCTCTTGATTTAGACCAACACAGTGAGGGTTTCTATGGTGGTTTGAATGAGAATGGTCCCCATGGGCTCGTATGTTTGAATGCTTGGTCCCAAGTTGGTAGAACTTGCTTGGGAGGGATTAAGAGGTGTAGCCTTGTTGGAGGCAGGCTTTGAGGTTTCAAGAGCTCACGCCATTCCTAGTTAGCTCTCTCTGCTTTGTGCTTACATATCCATGTGGGAGCTCTCAGCTTCAGCACCATGCTCGCTTGCCACCATGCTCCCCATCAGGATGGTCACGGACTCTCACCCGTCAGAATAGTGAGCCCCAAATAAACACTTTCTTGTAAGTTGCCTCGGTCATGGTGTTTCGTTGTTTTGTTATTTATTTTATTTTGTCTGTTTTTTTGTTAGACAGGGTTTCTCTGTTGTAACTGGCTGTCCTGGAACTCCCTCTGTAGACCAGGCTGGCCTTGAACTCAGAGAGGTTAAAGGCATGTGCCACCACTGCCTTGCTGGTCATGTTTTGTAAAAGCAATAGAAAAGTAACTAAGACAGCTTCTTGGACTAAAGGATGATGTCAGCTACTCAGAAGGTAACACAGGTGTTTAGCTAAAGGCCAGGCAGCCTTCGGGAGACATCTATGAAGTACCACATATACCTGAAATGATGCTGCTTCAATGTGCATGTGACATGTCCCTCACAGGCTGGTGTATCCTAGCAACTGGTGCTGTTTGGGAGGCTGTGGGACCTTTCAGGGCTGAAGTCTCTCTGGAAGACATGGGCCCACGTGGGTAGGCCTTGAGATTTTCAGTCTCATTTCACTTCACTTTGTTGCTGGTCACAACAAAGAGTGACTAACGCAGATGCTCTGTCAGGGTCCAAATCTTGATTTTTTTATTTTCTTCGGTCAGAAACACCGAGATCAAATATTTCATTCACAATTTCAATAAAAATCCAATCAAAGATGGGTTGGTACGAAAGAGGAGTTATTATTTAATATTTTAAGATCTTTTTTTTCACTAGCATCAGAAAATGATTTATTTAAGGTCAACAGGATTAAAATAATTTTCCAACTTTGTCATTCCAGATCAAACAAGAAACAGGGCAGAATAAGGCACACAGTCACGATGATTAAGTGTGCTTCATGAGGTCACAGAACACTTTCAAACAGCCTCTCTCGCCAGAGGTTCTTCAAGATAGGCACATATTAAAAAGTCAGGTAACTGGCTGGGCAGTGGTGGCTCACACCTTTAATCCCAGTACTCCGGAGGCAGAGGAAGGTGGATCTCTGTGAGTCTGAAGCCAGCCTGGTCTACAGAGTGAGCTCTAGGACAGCCAGAGCTACAACAGAGAAATGCTGTCTCAAAAAAAGAATGGAGAGGTGGGAGTCAAGTAACAGACCTAACACTGACTCTGGAACAGCAGGCCCAATGCAAATGCTGGGATATCGCCTGAAGGTGAGTTCTGGGATGCTCTAGGCCTCAGTAACAGACAATGAAATGCAAAGAGAAACAACTGTTGTGTTACAAGGCTTGGTGGCATAGTTCTGTAATCCAGCACTTTCATAAAGGCAGGACTGGAAGTTCAAGATTATCCTTGGCTACATAGTGAGTTCAAAGGCAGCAATTTATGAAACTCTGTCTTAACAATTAGAATAACAATGACAATAACTAAAACTGGGCAATGGGATCCTGGAACCCAGGCTCCTTACCACTCTGCTGCAACACTTTCCAGATAATAGAAAATTCTGCCTCTACACATTAACCGATCTGCCAAATGGACCGCTTGTAGATGACGGAAAAGTGGTAAAAGATCCATCACTCCCTAGTCCTCAACACACTTCCTCCAGTTCTAAATCCTAAGAACTTCATTCTGAATTACTGATGTCTTTTCCTCTCACCTTTCACACGGCACCTTTGATGAGCCACTGATATAAATATGTGTTTCGCTTTTTTATTTTTTAAAGACAACTGTACCTTTGAGCTTTGCTTTTAACACTGACCTTGTCCAGGGCTAGCTGGCTAACCCACAGCCTGCAGGGCCCCTGACACAGTCAGGCATTTCAGAAATGCGACTGAATGATAGCTGGGAGTGTCCCTTAGCAATGGAAAGTTCCAGTCACTCTGTCAAGAGGATCAGCTGACCTGGGAACTACCCTACAGGCAGAGCTGGCTCCCACCCTCTCCATGGGGTCACAGATGCTTGTGGATGAAATGCTCATTTTTTTTTTCTTGTGTGTGTGTGTGTCTGTGTGTGTGTGTGCATCTTGAATGTGGGTTTCCATTGCTGCTGGTTAGTGCCTTCCATTTAGGTGGAGAACAACAACAACAACAAAAAAATCAAACAACCAAAAATGACCTTGAGGCCTTTTAAAGTGAGGTGCATTCTTTTCATCTACAAAAGCAACACACAGCCACTCAGCTCCTCTTTGCTGCTTATTCAATACCATCACCTCTCTAAGCAGGATTGCACTGTTCTGTGATTTCTTAAAAAAAAAAAAAAAAAAAAAAGCAAAACAAATTGCAGGTGATTCATTGCGTTTTGTGTTGCTAAAACTTGCCATGTTCTTCATTAGCAGAAACCCTTCCTCCCCTGCCTTTCAACATAGCTTGATGAGATGCAAATAGAACCATTTTCAGTTTTCCAACTGAACAGGCATGGAAAAAAAAAAAAGGTAATAAAGAGAGCAGTGCTTTGCTTATCTCCGTGTTACACATTAACACAACCCTCCTTAGCAGAGGTGCTTCAAGGTAGGTGCACTTCAGAAAGTCAAATAATTGACAGAATAAGTACACTGGCTCTGTAAGGCCAGAGCAAGCACTGGGGCAGGCTGCAGATGGATTCTGTGCAGAACCCTGAGTCTTCAGCGGCACAACAGAAAATACATGCAAAGAGAGGGGTCTTCCCAATTTCTCTGCTAAGGAAATATTAAAACAAAAACAAAAACAGAGTTAACAAGAAGATGGGTGACAGGCTAGGCTCTATGTAGCATCTTTCCAGGTGTCTTCTGTCCAGCAGGGTCCCTGCGGCTGACCTATGATAATGCCTTTTCTATGACACTCCTTTTATTTTTCTCATCAAAACTAACTGTGAACAATAAAAATACTACCACTGCCATGAATAATACGGCCTCTACCTCCATTTAATGCACTTGTAACATGCCCCATGGAGTCTGCACTCTTGCATACAATATCTCTGCAGACCCCCACAAGAACCTAATGGAGTGTCCTTACAGACCAGGGGGCGTCACATGGGTAAGCAGCTGTCACCGTGTCGCAGAGCTTCAGCACCAAGGCCAGGGTTCCAGACTAGCTTGAACTCTAGTACTTGCATCTTACTATGATTTCCATAGTTTTCTGAGTCATGGCCTTTTGGCATGGCCTTTCTACCCCCTCAGAGCTGACCGAGGGCTTGGCGGGCATCTGAACTGGTTTCTAGCTGTAACAATGAAAGGACCATCAAATGAGTTTCTCCTCTGTACAATGAGAAGAAGCACCAGCCTCCAATGGATGTGTTCCCGAAGACCAAGTTCTCAAAAATATACTTTATTTCAATGGCAAAAGTGAGAAATGCAGCTACAGCTTAGATATTGAGGGTCCACTCAAAGCCATGTGTTAAATGTGCGGTCCCAGCGCATATTGCTGTCAGAGGCCACGGAAACCTTAAAAGGCAGAACTTAGCTGGAGGCTCTTGGGTCATTGGGAGGGTACCTGTTAAGAGAGTAGTGGAACTCAAAACTCTTTGATCTCACCCTTTTCCTAAAAAAGATATTTATTTTATTACTTTATTTTATTTTGGTTTTCTGAGACAGGGTTTCTCTGTGTAGCCCTGGCTGTCCTGGAACTCAGAGAGATCCACCTGCCTCCGCCTCCCTCTGCCTGGCTTTTGTGTGTATGTGTGTGTCTGTGTGCCTGTGTGAGTTTATGTACATCATGTGTATACAGGAACCCTTGCAGTAGAAAAGAGATTCTCTCTCTGGAATGATGGTTGTGAGCTGTCCCCAAACTCAGGTCCTTTGTGGAGCAGAAAGCCCTCTAACCACCGTGCCATCCTCCGGCTCCCACTTTTTGTTTTTCTTCTTTTTTGTTTGCATCCTAGTCACGAGGTGAGCACTTTCCCTCCGCAGATGCCTCCCCACAGGCTCCACGGCATCAGGGTCAACAGGCCCCAGGGGAAACCTCCCAAGCTGTGAGCGAAAATTATCTTCTCTGCTTAGGAGCTATCACAGGTGTTTGCTATGGTGACAGAAGACTGAGTAACACAATGTATAAAATGGGGCTGGGGATATGAGGATGGGGATAAGATGAGGCCATTTCTCCACTGTCTCCATCTCCAGCCTTCTATTCCCTCTAGCCCTGTGTGCTCTGGGATAGGGCAATGGCTGAATCCACGGAAGCCACCATACTAAAGTTTATAGAGAATCTTACCTCCCGGCCCCACCCCTGCCCTGCCGTTTACAGGGAGCTTCCTCTGTGAAGTTTTCTTTCATATTCTATTTATAACTGACCAGGGATAGCTCCAGTCTTGCCCTGCACCCCTTTCCTTCCAACACACACAGGACCAGGAGGCCTGAGAAGACAAAACGGACAGAGGTAAGGGAAGTGCCGAAGACAGGAGTGCATAGGTACTGCCAGCAATGCGCTTTCATCACAAAACTATCTGCTGCATCCCCTCCCTGTCAAGCGGATGGCGATGTCAACTCCCTACTCTTCAGCTCCTCAACATGCCCTTGTTTGGTACTCCTGGAATCTCCTGGGTGGATCAAGGATGCCAAGAGATGCCATATGGTCCATTTCACCGTTTCTCTCCCAGGAGTCAGCGCCCGCTTCCCCTACAGAGCTTCCCCCTTTTGTCAGTACAGGAAGTCAGGATTCTAACTTGAGTATTTTAAAGTGGGCTTGGGTGACTACTTTCTAGAACATTCTTGGCTACAGAACGGAAAACTGCCCGCAATGTCCTCAAGGTTAAACCTGCCTGGTCGTCACTTTGGAACTGCCCCTATGTCTCAGAGCAACCGTCTTCTCTTCTGGCTTATATACAGCTATGGCCTAAACCCTGGGGGCCTGAGACATAATTGCTGCTGGAACGCTTAGAAATTATGCAGAGAGGAAACTGATGTTTAGATCTACCCTGCTGCACTCCTCCCACTCATACCATAGACCACATATTTTCCCCAGAGAAAGGAAAACATTCCTGGCCTCTGTTTAAACATTTATCAGAATCCGTCTGGACTCGCAGAGTCTCTAAAGTCACATTCTTTATTAGTCATATCCTTCTTCGTGTGTGGTGTGACCCTCTAATTGGGATAGTAATAGTTGGATCCTGAGCAAAAACCATTTGGTGATGGAAGCACCAGCTGCCACCTGGGGACTCACATGGAGCCTAAATGGCAAGCAGAAGCTGCAGTAGGACCCTGAGATCCCTGATGGTGGTGTGGGTTTCAGTTTTGAATATATACAAGAAAAATCACCTTCACAGCCGTATCGGCTACTTTTCTCACTGTGGTGACACATGCTTGGCGGAAGCGGCTAAAAGGAGGAAGGGTCCCTGTGGACTCATGGCCAGGAAGGCACGGCAGCTGGAGAGACTCCTTTATGGCAGTGAGAGTCTGGAGCATCGCTGGTTACCACCTCTGGCAGGTCAGAAAACAAGAGCGTTTGGGTTGGCAGGGTGGCAGGTAATACAACCTGCGAAGTCGTTGCCCAGTTACCTCCTTCCAGCCCATGCCTCCCATCCTAAAGATTCCACAGTCACCCAAAACGGTGCCACCTGTTAGGAGTTGAGTGTTTAAACACGTGAGCCCAAATGGACATTCCATATTCAAACCGTAACAGCCCTTGATCCTATGGGACCCTGATTTATTTATTTTTACATACTAAGTATGTATGCACGTATGTATGTGTATGGGCACATGTGTGGTGCAGCATGTATGTGGAAGTCAGAGGACAACTTGAAGGAGTTGGCTCTCTTCTTCCAATATGTGGGTCTGGGGGCTCAATCACAGACTGTCAGCTTTGGTAGCAGGCACCTTTACCAGCTGAGCCATCTCACTGACCCCAGAACCCTGATTTTAAAAACAAAACTCTAGTATCTTCTATTCAGAAAGAGAGAAAAATGGTGATTCTAGGTCTTCAATCCAAAATCATGCCGTGTTTTTATTCTGGCTCACAAATGTTCCGACTTTGGGGTTGCAATCAAGTCATTTTGCCTTCCTGGTCCTTTGACATTGATAAATTAGGTCATACTTGGGATTTTATGTAAGTGACTTGCACCGAACGGGCTTTGGATACACAGGTACAAGGCAGGGTATGCCAAGCCAGCTGAGCCAGTGATGTTGGTGTGTGGCAGACAGAGGCAGAGCCAAGTGTCAGAGAGGGCACTGCTGACAGGCAGGCTACGTGAGACTTGGCTTCAGTTCTTAACACATTCTATTGGGCCTTGTTTCTTTCCCTTATGCTGTTGTGGACTGCACCTAGGGACTGAACTCTGGTTTTAATCTGGGAAATGGGAAGGATTAAGCAATGACTGAAGAAGTCCTTTTGAGATCTTGACTTCTCTCTGATTCTTTGTTACTACATGGGAAACGGAAGGAAATAGGAGCATGGAACAGCCCAAGGACTCAGTTACAGTAAGAAAGCCCTTCTGGAGAGGGGCCAGCTTTCCTGAAAGTCACCCTGAGTTCCAAAGACGCCTTTATAATTTCCCTTTTTACATCACCACAGGTCCCAGACTGTGATCTGTATCCAGAAGAGATGACACGTGTGGACTCTCTTATTCTGATCTTATACATGAGCCTAACTCCAATTTCAATTACATTTTTGCTAATTAAAAGAAGGTAGATGGCTCAGCAAATAGAGGCACTTGCCACAGAAGCCTGGCTGGAACTCACAAAGGAGGAAGGAGAGAACCAACTCCACAAAGTTGTCTCCTGCCTTCTGCACATGCCTGTAGTGGTCTATACACACACATCATAAAAGTAAACATTTTTAAAAGGTAGGGAAAATTCCTTTATATAGCAGCATTTACATTACCCGGAGGAAATTAATGGTACAGTATTCTTTTTAAATATTTTTATTGGTATTATAGGACACAAGAGTACATGCTTAGGGTAACAATTCAAATGACCCGCAAACATGAGAAGTGACAGTAAACTCCTATCTAATCCCTCGATAAACTTGCTCCCAGTAACCTATATTCATTATATATAAATATAGTTTTCATCTCATTTTTAAAATGAAAAAATATCATCTTACCCTGCAGTCCTCCCCCTCTCACTGAACAGTCGATGTATCAAAGCTTGATCTCTGTGGATCAATACGAATAGATCGACTTCATTGTTTTCTGTAGCTGCACACCATTCTCTGGCATGGATTTGCTTAAGGGAAGCCTGGACGCTTTTTCTTCTGCATGCTAACTATGAGTCCATACACATTCTTATATGTACATCCTGACGTTCTCATTTCCGTATGATGGGTCCCCAGTTCGGAGACTCCTATGTCAGAGGGTGTGAAAACTTTAAATTTTAACAGGCATTCCTGTTTAGCAGGTTACTTGGGTTTGGCCTTGGCAATATTTACGACAATGCTCATTTTCTCACACATTTCGCAGTGGTGAGAGTTAGGAGTTTTGCAAAACTAGGTCAAGCTGAAGGGGCAGCACCACTGGTGATTGTTGTTCTAATTGCATGAGGGGATGCTGTGTGAAGTTGAGCGGATCTTCATGTGTTTTCCTGGCCATCTGCAGTTACTCTTCTTCACTGTTTTATAGGTTTTGCTAATTTTCTTAGACTTAAATTACATCTATTTATTTGTGTGGCTGAGGGAGGTGGTGGGGGATGGTGTGAACCGACAGAGGCGAGAGGGGGATCTGCCTGACTCTCCCTTCTTCTCCCAGTGCCAGTGTTAAAGGCATACGTGGCCATGCCTTGCTTTTTTACATGGATGCGAGGGATTCAAACTCAGGTCTTTGGGCCCTCATAGCAAGCGCTCTTACCCACTGCACCACCTCCCCAGTTCATCGGACCTTTTTATGGGGCTATTATTACTTGCTCTTGTGTTCCTTTCGACTTTGCCCCTATTTCAGAAAAATGTCATTTATTTCTAATTATTATTCACTTCGATTTTGAGTTCTTCTAATTCTTTTAAAATGCCTTTTAGCTCATTTTATAAAGCACAGAGTCACAGTTTTTGTTTGTAGGCATGCTCTTTAAATAGGCATTTAGAGATGGAGTTGCCCAATCCTCACTTTTTCTCTTTCCAGGGCTGGGGATTGAAACCAGGGCCACCAACATGCTGGGCGGGCGCCCCATGACTGAGCCACACCCCCCAACCCTCTTTGTTCTTTCCTGTATGAGGCTTGATTTTGGTCTTACTCTGCACTCTTATTTTTACTTAAAATCCATAAAGTTTTTTGAAGGAGCCCAGGATTCCTTTCTGTAACTTCTCAGAGCACCATTCTGAACTTTCTCGTTTAGTGATAAAAAATGTGATGACTTTCTTTCTGTGGCTTCCTGGTTTTGTTTCCCTCCCCAACTTTTCTCTGTCTCTATTGTCTCCGTACCAGCTAGTTTCGAACTGCCCGTTCATGTTCATAGCAGCTGTTTGTAGGTGGGAGGTTCAGGAGGCTGCAGCTCCCTCAGCACCTTGCCTGGGTCTCTGGTACCTATCCAGGTGTGGATATCTCAGTGAGCATCTGTTGGGGCTTTCTGTGGCCAGTGATGTCATCACTTCCTCCCTTTGCCCTGCTTCCTTCCTCATGGCTGCTGACATCTCAAGGCCCAGTGGGTGGCACAGATCCCACGCCACCTGCACTGTGACATCTGCAGGGATGGCTCGTCACCTAGGGTTTTGGTTTGCTATCTAGTGGTTCTGTATTTTTATTTAATCTTTTTTAAAAGCTGTGGTAAAACATAAGCAACACTAAATATTAGCATCTTAACTCTTTTTTTTTTTTTGATTCCCAGTGCTGAGGATGGAACTCAGAGCCTCACATCCGCTAGGAAAGCGCTCTACAATTGAGCCACACACTCGCCTTCATCTCCACTGTATTTAGGTGTATAGTTCAGCAAAGTACAGACAGTATCCGCTTATGATGGCTCAATCCATGAGCTTAAAAGGTTGATGGTACGAAAGTGGTATAATACTCAGCAGAAGCTGTATGTGAGAGTTTGAGGGGTTCTCTTTCCTAGGCTAGCACCATGAAGGTGTGACATCCTTGAGATGCTGGGTGTCAGCAGTGAGCCTCAGCGATCAGTCAGCTACTCAATCACAAGCAGAACTAAAGGTCGCTGCAAGGGCTCCTATGCTGTGATGTAACAGCTTATGCACATGCAGGGCATTTTGGCTGACTCTATTTTCAGTCCGTGACGGCTTTAGCAGCATCTGACTCCTCATGAGTCAAAGTACTGTTGCACAAGCAATCTTCAGAACTCTTTCCGTCTCAGAAAAACTGGAGTCTGTATCCATTATGCAACTCCTTATCCCCTCCTCTCCTGATTACGACACTGCAGTCCTGGCAGCTCCATCGGTCTGTCGAGGACACCGAGTTCAGGGAGACAGAGACACTCTGCCTTGTCTCCACGAACACAGATCCCCGCAGACTGGAGTCTGCTCGCAGCCCTCAGCTCTGCTGTGACATGGAACTTGTAAGTACCCTCATTCCTAACTGAGGACCAAGTCATTCTTCATTCCTATCCTGTTTAGCAGGGTGACAAGATGCCCTCTTGCACTCATTAAAGTGATTGATGGATACCATAAGAGTTGCCATCCTTAGACCTTTCCAGGTTAATACGAAACACAAACTTCTAGAAGGCAGAGACTGCTAACTCTTCATTACCTGGCTAATGATGGGTAGGAAAGAACAAATGATCTCAAGCGATTGGGAAGTGTAAAGTACTTTATATTTTACTCCACAAAAATGAGTAGCAGGTTTCTTTACTAATTGGTTGGTCCGAGCTAACTTGATAATGTAGTAGTCCTTAGACTTTATATTGAAGAGAAAGGGATGGCCGAGATGCACATGGCGTGGCCTACTGAAAAGTAAACACGTGACACAGGTGCTCACAAGGTAGTTAACTAACTGGGTACACACAAGAGGTCTTGCTACCATCACCGGCAGAATGAAAAAGAATAAAACCTTGCATTTATAGAGGGCTTTACAGACTCAAGGTTCCAAACCCATCAATTCATTCATTTCTATAACTGCAGTTACAGACATTTGAGGCAGGGGTTCACAGTGTTCTTTTGCAATACTATTGACATAATCTGGAGAAGGAGGCTGGGAGATGGCACATGTAAACTATAAGTGCATGAAAACAGAGGTTTGGGATGGCTTTGGGTGAGAATAGCCCTCATTTTCTCTATACAACCAAGGCATGCCTGTTTTACTCAGTTTCTGCCTCCACTCTCCCGTGTCCCATCTGCAGGTCTCCCTGCCAAACTAGACAGAAGAATGAAGGGACCAGTTCTATGGTATGTTCAAGGGCTCTTCTAGAAGCACCAGTCACTGCTATTAATGATAAGGGAGGACCAGACTGCAAGATCCCGGTGCTGCCAGACACTGCAGTTGAAGTCTTAAGGTTAAAACCATTCCCACACTGTAAATCAGCAACACTGTACAGATGACAAAACTAAGGCTCAGAGAATCAGCTTCCCCAAGATAATGCATTTAATGCAGATGGGAAGGCTTTGAACCCCTTACTTTCCTAAACATTAATCTCTATAATGGATGGTTAATTGTTATTGTTTTTGTTGTGGTTATTGTTTGTTTGGTACTGGGGACTGAACCTAGGTTTGCATCCATGCAGGACAAGTGCTTTATTACCCCATACCTAGGAATACATATGATTTAAATATGCATAAAACCATTTCAGGAATAAGCCAATGCAGTGTGCTCCATTTGTAATCTCTGCACTTCTTCGGAGGCTGAGGCAGGAGGAACACAAAGTTGCTTGGGCTAGATAGCAAACTGCATACAGCCTGGGTTACATGGTAAGGCCCTTTCTCCAGAAACCGAACCCACCAACCTTCTAAGAGCATTGAAGACATTAGAAGTTCACTGTCCTTGAGCTGGAGGAAGGATGGACGTGTACATGACTTATGAAAGTTAAGTATGCTTGTTTTCTAAGCATGCTTTCATTTAAACGAACAACATAAAACCTTTCTCTCTCTCTTTCTCTCTTTTTTTGGGGGGGTTTCTTTCAAGCCATCCCTTTCTATACACATCAGGAAGGAAGCCACCAACCTACTCACATTGTTCTATGAAGGGCAATGCTAAGGAAGGAAATGCTATTTATTTCAAAATGGTCTCCAAGGATCCTTGCCATCTTCCAGATAAGTCGTCTTCTCACCTGGGAAAGTCTTTCCTTCCTTTCTTCCTTCCTCCCTCCCTTCTTTTTTTTCACAACATAAAGCTTTTCACTGCCAACTCCCCTGGCCTAGTTTGTCAGGTGGTTTTCCTGGTTTGGTGAAGTCTGCTGTGGGTCTGAGTTCTCTAAAACAAACTGCTAGTCACCCTTAAATGTGCCTTCAGCACCTATGTCTGAAATGTAAAGATAAGCAGGATGGCTACCCAGCCAAGCAGACTCTGTCCAGTGACACTCCGCAGATATTTTCTAGGTAGAGGGCTTCTGGGATATGTTTGGTCACCTGACAGATGGACACAAGGCTGGCATGCCTTTTTCTAGACAGCTGCATGTAGCCCAGGCTGGCCTTGAACTCTGTATCCTTCTGCTTTCACTTAGTGTTGGGAATACAGGCACACACCACCATGTTTATGAAGTGCTGGAGACTGAACCTAGGGCTTCATGAATTCGAGGAAAGCACTCAATCAGCTGAGTTATATCCGCAGTCTCCCTTCTGCCCTGTGTGAGGGCTCAATGAGGTATGTGTGGCAGCCATCTTGTAGCTATTACAACCATTGAGAGTGTCATAAAGGCACAGGCAACATGTGAAGGATACAGCAAGAAGACAGACAGGACCTGCATTCCTTGATGGTATTGTCAAGCACTTAACTTGATACCCATGGCTAGCTATACCCACTCTTCTGCAAGCCTCTGTACTGGCTTTCTATTATTTGCATTTAAACATATTCCTTACCAATAGGCCAGCCTATTGGCTTTTTTTTTTTTTTTTTTTTTTTTTTTTCTGAGACAGGGTTTCTCTGTGTATCCCCGGCTGTCCTGGAACTGGTTCGGTAGACCAGACTGGGCCTGGAACTCAGATCCATCTGCCTCTGCCTCTGCCTCCCTAGTGCTGGGATTAAAGGCTTGTGCCACTATCACTCAGGCAGCCTATTGTTCTTTTTAGACATCTTCCCTTTTGTGCCTTCGCAAGTCTAACCATGACCTTACATGTGAAAGGAACAGGTATAGAGTAGCAGCTTCGAGGCAGAAACAGACTTTTATTCCTGACAGTTTTTGTAAACTAAAACAGCACAACCACACAATGGATCCAGAAAGTTGCTATGCATAGTTTCAATGCCTTGTTTACACAAGAACTCATCCATCTGAAATAAATCTCACACTTCCACAAGATGCTACTGGGGACCCCTTTCTCAGGTGGTGTCTAAGTTCAGTGCTGCAGTTCTTAAGCAAAGGTGCGCTGGCTTTAAGGGCTCAGGGGATCACATCCATGTTCTGTGGATTTGAGACGCATGTACACAATGGCAAAATCTCCCAGAGGACTTGATTTTATTCAAGCGGATTGAAAAGTAATTTGTTCACAGGCTTATGCTCTTCAGCGGCTAGGTGTTATTTTTAGAAAACAGAGCGATTTATCTGCTTATCTCTTCTAATTTTACTTTTTTTCCCCTCCCTCAGGAAGTGAAATGACACATTGGCTATTTTATTTCACAAAGCAAACAGATCCAGGCAGTAGGCACACTCTGGGAGTTAGATCACTCAGAATTAGGCAAGTGGAACACAGGGATTTGGGGTTACTTTTATCACACTATATCAGACAGTGTACTGCCCAAATCTGAATAATTTAAATTATTATAACGTGTGTGAGAACAGCTGTTGATTCTCTGAATATTTTTCTTCAAAAGCACGTACGTGACTTAACAGAATAAGCACAAGCATAAGGACTTTCTTGTGCTGCTAGCCATCAGTTATTGGAGACTGAAGAGATGAACAGGAAACTTAATGAAGGAAAAACACAAGGTAAGAACACAAGCTGGAATGCATAGATTAAGAACTGTAAACAAAGCCAAGAGTAGGCTCTTACACCTGCAACCCCAGTGCTCTGGAGGCTGAAGTGGGAGGATCAGGAATGCCATCAGCCTGGGCCCACCAGACCCTGCCAGAAAGAAAGACAGCAGGAGGCAGGCCAGCTGGAAATGACTGAAGAAGCATCTAGCACTTTCGGGAGGCTCTGACACTCAGACCTGGCAGTTTTGGGATTGAGTGTGTGATGTGTGTGTGTGTGTGTGTGTGTGTGTGTGTCTGTGTTCACACCAACTCATCTTAATTCCTGGTTAGCTGCATCTATTTCCTGGTAATAGAGCTCTGTTTAAGCAGTCAGATGTTCTCATCACGGTGGTCTACTTTTAATGTACATACGATAACCTATCTCAGCCTTCTGAGGATTAAAATGTTGATAACGCATATTCACCTCCATGGAAATTCTCATAAATCCCACTGTGTTGTTATGTTATCTCTCGGTCAAATATGTGAACGGTTCTGCCAGAAACCACAGGCAGTTTTCCCCCATGCTTTAAGTATCTTGTCAGCAGCGTCTGCTATTAGCAGGAATAATGGCCTCACAGAGGGACTCAGACTGCTGACTGTGCTCCAGACTGAAGTTCCGGAGGAAAAGAGCAAACAGACCCCACTGCCTCTCTAAGGACTCAAGGACAGCTCCAAGGACAAAGGCTATCTTTGATTTTAGTGAAGCCCACAGATTTCTATATTGTTAGATTGTGTGTGTGTGTGTGGGGGGGGGTGGGTGTTGATTGTTTTTTGTTTTGTTTTTCAGATACGGTCTTCCAACATTGACTCATAATCTCCTTGTCACAGATTTATGAGTGCTGGTGCAAATGTTAGCTTTTTTTTTTTTCTTAAATAACAAAAAGATTTTTAGTAAAAAATGAAATTAAATTTGCCTACATTCCCAGGACATGCAGAAGCTGTGCAGCAGTTGAAGCTAATTAACAAATATTTATAAATGTAGACTCTTAAGTCATCCCGGTTTATCCACAAGGTGAAACATTTGACCCTGGGATGTTGAAGACAGACAGGAAGGCAGCACCTCACTGTCCCAGCAGGTCACTGCCCTTATTTAAGCTTTCCTTTTATTCTTTGGGCCAAGGAACTAGATGTAAATTTACCATATATTTATTTTTCTTACCATTTACCAAGGTATTTAAACACCTTTAATTTTTTAAAAATTTTAAAAAATTATTCTTATGTGTACAGGGGTTGTGACTGCATGCACATCTGTGCACTACTTGCATGCCTGGTGCCTGTAGAGGCCAGAAGAGGGTGCAGAGCCCCTGGAAATGGAGTTATGGACATTTGCGAGCTGTCATCTATGGGTTCTGAGAATCAAACCTGGGCTCTCTGGAAGAGCAGCCAGGCCAGTTAAGTGCTGAGCCATCTCTCCAGTCCCTAAACATGACTTTGAATATTCTTTTGCATTAATATTCTATTATTAGTTCGATGATAAACAAAATATATAAGATCCACTCATCTCCATCCCCCAACACGTCACTTTGGTTGAAGCAATAACAAATTCATTTACATATTATACATCAAGGCAATGATATTACTTATAAATGCCTATAGCATGTGATCAAATTATAATGTATTTGTACATTATATGTACAGGTTACAAGTGTGACTTTACTCCTGTTCATTTTTTCACTCCTAGAAAACAATGATTCTGGTGATTAGAAATGAAGTGTACAGGGCTGAGTGTACATGTACGCATGCATGTGTGTACACCCTTCATGTCTGTAGATTTTTACGGACTTGGCTTACACAGAGACTACCTTATTTGAGTCTTACTGCCTATTCTGCCTCTCTGTACTTCCCAAGCAATCAGGACAGACAGACGTTTTGCAGGATCCTTACAGAGATGTTGATATCTTTCTTGTGACACAAATTTCCTTTTGGCACGCGGAACAACGTGTACAAAAGGCAAACATTTGATGGGAATAAAAGAGCTAATTTCCCACTAGCTGGTGGAAAGACAGGAAGAAGAAACGAGGGGGTGGGTGGGTAGTCTTCCACATAACCTTTCTATTTGCAGGGAGTTAAGGGTCAGAAGGTCAAGGGTCAGGTTGCTATGGGGATAGTCAAGTCCGGAATAAAGAGCCAGCCACCAATTGATCCCTTAAACATCTGCTATATGTTCACTATTTTATTATAGTGGGATATAGAAAGCCCAACTCACACATGTGTTCTGCCCTCAAAGACCTTGCAAGGTCCTACTGCTTGTTACCAAGATGGTAATTTCCAAATGTCGTCAGTTCTGCCATGCAGGCTTTACATTCACAAACACTTCACTTGTAACCCTACATCAAACCCTTACAGACACAGAGAAGCCTTTAAACAGAAACACATACAGTACAATGTTCCCAGGGTCCCTCTGTATTACTCCCAGGAGCAGCAGCTCAGTATTCGATAGCTCTGTGTTCCCAGCAACCTAATAGGACACACTACTGCAACTGTTGACCATATACCAAATCTGTGTTCTCTGTTGCTGCCATCTAACTGAAGTGGAAGGTAGACCAGATGACTTTTAGGAGGCTAAATGCTGTCCCTACATTTACTCCCTACATTGTCCCTGCTGAACATTCAAAATACATTAACTCTGGCAATTCCCACGTCCACCTAGTGAACTTGACAGTATCGTTATGTTAAGGTTATGTTAAGGAACAGTGATGAGAACACCCTGATCAGAAAGGTCTCAGCTGAGTGACCAGAGAA
>JAMJFZ010002926.1:0-35954 GCA_026225945.1 Cricetomys ansorgei
GGCCAGAGATTAAGTTCAGCTCCGAGTGTTGAGTGTTTGGGAGCCAATTTGCCTGCAGTCATAAGTCCCCATTCTGTGATATCAGTCTCACCAGGGAACCGTAAAGCATAAAAGAGAGGTATTATTTATTGGACCCCTTCAAAACTTCAACAAATTGGTTGAATTTTATAGTCCATAGAAATAATGGTTACACACGGAAGAAATGTCATAAAACACCACCAATCTCTGAGGGAGAGATGTTCCCTGGCATGGCGAGCTCTCCGTGGCCTCTGGGGATGGGGAGAGGGCCTGGACATTCAGGACTGGCCTCTGGGGGACCAGTAAATAAGCAGTGACCCCAGGCAGGGCTGCCCCTCTTCCAGTCCTGCTCATAGGACTCTCAGTCCTAAGACGCTGGCTGCTTAGAGAAAGCCTGCTTATTGGTAACTCTCCTCACAGAGGCTGTTGGTTGCTAAGCAGATCCCTCGGTAACTATGTGGGCAAAAAACCTTTGCAGAACTGCCAGGAATCTGCTTCACCAATTGTCAAAGTGAAAAATGAAATCATTCCTCTCACCTGTCACTACTTTGCACAAAGCTTCCATTATTGAAGGGTGATGGGCCGGAATGTATTCTCACCTTACTTGCGGGAATATAAATGAGTTTTGCATATTCTACCTTCAGGAGAGTGGGAGGGGAGGGGGGGGGTGTTGGGGGATCACTGGGGTTGATACTCTGAGGATCCAGTGACTGGGGACAAGTGGGTAGAACAGACCATTTCTCCGCCATCATGGGTGCTTGGAGCAAGCGAAGGGTTCCTTGCTTTGGGATAAGCCCTCTTAGGCTGAGCAGTGCCTGGGGACCCCTCTGACTCTGAGCTATTGAGCTATTGAATCAGTATCTCTGGGGGTAAGGCCAAGGCAATCTGCTTTCTAAAGAGGTTTCTGAGCTGAGTCTTACAGCGCTTGAGGTTTGGAAACCACTGCTTTCTTTAACGCACGTGTGTCGCTGGTCAATGCAAGGAGACATGGCAGGCGTTCACATCAATGTCACAGAGGAGAGATGCCTTAATGGGTGGTTAATTTTGACAGAATATCTGGAAAATGCAGCTTTGAACCTTGGGCAACCAATCTCTTTAGAAAGCAGAGTGCCTTGGCCTCACCCACAGACATACTGATCCCAGAGCTTGATGTTGGAGGGGTCGGCACGGAGGAGCTTAAGGAGAGCTTATCTGAAAGCAGGGAAGTCTTGTTCTGCCAGATGGGGACAGATTCATCTCTAGGTAGGGAAGGAGGTGAGGACGGATAGAGGGATAGCAGCAGAGAGGGCTGGGAAGCTGGCCCAGCAGGCAAGAGATAAGAGACTATCAGCAGAATTTAAGTGGGTGGTGTTGGTGGAGGAGCACAGGTAAGGATTCAGGGGGTTGACAAGCTGTGGACTGAGGTTAGTGAGTTTCTGCCAAGAGTGTTTGGTAAGAGAGAGCTATGACCAGATATGCACTCAAGAACGGTATCTGTAATCTCTGTGTTTTTTGGTGGTGTGCACCCTGTAATCTCCAGCGCCTAGGAGGTAGAGGCAGGATGGTCAGAAGTTTCAGGCTAGCCTCGGCTACATAGTGAGTTCCAGGCCTGCCTGGGCTTCATGAACCCCCATTTCAAAGAATCAAAAAGAAACTAAGGGGGGAAAAAAAAGAGGGAAAGAAAGAGAGCAAGAAAGAAAGAGAGAGGGAGGGAGGAAGGGAGGAAGTTAATTCTGAAGGGTAACACAGGAGGTAGGCTGGAAGGTGACAGGAAGGACAACAGGAAGAGCCTGCTCTCCTCGCAGCTCCAGAGAGAGCCAGGCTGGGCAGAAGCCAGCAGCCACGAGATCTCTCTTGGTCTTGAACTTGTATGACATGGCATTGTTTAAGAACTGTGCTATTTGTTTTGGTTTGTTTTGTTGTTTTGTTTTAAATTAAAGCGTATGGAACTTTTGATGTAGCACCAGCTATGTGATATTGATTATAAAGAATTTCAAAATAGCATTTAAATGAATCTCACAAGTTAACAGAGCCGCGTGCTTTTCAAACAAGGATGTGACGGTGCTAAGAGTTAACATAAAACTAAGATATTTTAAAAAGTAGCTTGAGTGGAGTTGTACCTCGTTTGGAAGGGTGTTTGCCTGCCATCGGCAAAGCCCCATCAGTGCAGTGAAAAACCAAGTGTGGAGCACACTCCAGAAATCCCAGCACTGGGGAGACGGAGGCAAGACGGATCAGAAGTTTCAAGATCATCCTTGGTTTCATATAAGTTTGAGGCCAGCCTGGGTTACATGAGACTGTCTCAAGAAAACCAACAGCAACAATAAAAACAACAACAAAACTCTGTGTCTTCTAGGAGTACACAGTTGCTTTTTAAAGATTAGGGAAATTGTTTCTTTTTTAAAAATAAGTAAGCATATATACATTACTTACACTGTGCGGCCCAGTGTGAGCAGATTCATTCTTTCTGGCTGTTGGCCCAGCAGTAAAACGCAAAGGTTGAGTGCCATGATCTCTAAGGAACTCTTAGAACCCCAGCTGCAATGACTTGTATTCCTAGCTAGTCAGTATTTCCTCTTTTCTCTCTAGATTTTACAGAAAGGTCATTTTCCCTATTTCTGTAAGGTCGCCCTCCTTAATTCACATCCTGGTTCTTGGCAGCTTTTCTCCTGCTTCTCAGAGGCCCAGGGTGGGGCCCTCAGCCTCTGGCACTGTGAGTCCTGCTCAGCCAGCACTTTCTCCATGCATCTTCTCAAAGGCTCATCATTCTCCTCACCTAATTTAGCCCTTCACTTCCGAGAAAGAAGCTGTCACCCTCCGGTTGACTCTTCCCTCAATTACTGCTGGTTTGACACCCCCACCTCTCCCCCACTTCCTTCTGAGCTGTCCCTCCCTGAACTCTCTCACTGAGAATCTGAATTATTTTACATTCAATGACTTTTCAGCTTTTGATTTAACATTTAACTGCGTTGCCCGTCAGCCTCCCCCCCTTCCCTTCCAAAATGCTGAAAGAGAGCTCACGGGAACCTTCCCCGCTGAAAGTCATAATGCTACTTAGAGTGGAGTTTTGCTGAAATTTGAACACAAAATTTGACTGGTTTCATTAAGCAAGGAGGAGATAGAAGCCTGTTGGTTCCAGTTCATAAGTTGTCCTTTCCTAAGTCTTTCACATGACCACACACAGACACACACATATGCATGCATGTGCACACACACACATGTACACACACAGACACACACACATGGCCACACACACTCACACACTCACACACACACAGACACACACACCATTTTTGTTTTGTTTGTTTTTGTTTTTCAAGGCAGCGTTTCTCTGTCATAACTCTGGCTGTCCTGGAACTCACTCTGTAGACCAGGTTGGCCTCAAATCTCACAGAGATCCACCTGCCTCTGCCTCCTGAGTGCTGGGATTAAAGGTGTGTGCCACTACAACCTGGTTCAGACACCATTTTTTTTTAAAGTTTATTTTTTGGGACCGTGGTCAGAGACTGTCAAGCTCTGTCCTGAATAGAACACTGATATACAGCAGAATACCAAGGATAGGAGCAAATTAATCTCTCAGTGGAGAAGAAACCACAGTAGGGCCTTCTCAAGATTGCTGCAGGACAACTCTTATTTAAATTGAAAACAAGCAAACAAACAAACTTAAATCCAGAGGAGAAAGTTCTCCATGAAATCTTGTTTTCAGAAATCTATTTGGGTAAAGAAATGCTAGTTTGATCAGGAAAGAACACAGAACGGTCTCATAGAAAGGTGACTGGGAGATCCTTGAAAAGGGTTCCATGTGAAGGTTCGGTTATAAATCCAGGAAGAAACGATTTCAATTGCACTCAAAAGGTAATAGCAACAGCGTTTTCTATTGAGTCTCAAGAAGCGCACAGCACCGTTCTGATCAATCCCATTAATCAACAGGGCAATGCACATTCAAACCACAAAGAGCTACTTCATGGTGAGCAATAGTAGTGCTCATCATAAGAGAGAGTGAGAAGAAATCTCTGCCCCACCTACCTACTGGACTGCACCTGTCATCTGTCAAGTACTGGGCGTTGTAAATAATATTTACATATGTAAATAATTTTACCTCTATGTGTGTGTGTGTGTGTGTGTGTGTGAAATCAACAGCTGAGGAAAACATCTCAGGCGGTGGGATGAAGAACCACTATAATATGTTTTATCACACTCTGGGACACAAAGAACACACCAAGAATTTCCTATCTACAGATCCATGGGAGAGGTGGGATTTTTAGCTATGTTTGCAAAACGTCTTAAGAATTTGGTCATTGGCACATCAAAAGTAATTAGACTGACGGATTTGAGAACATTAAAATATTATTACATAAGAACATATATGAAGCAATTATGATAACGAGGCATTGGTATCCAGGCAGATAGGTTTGTGGGTAGAAGAGAACGGGGAATCCACACATGCCTGGCCAATCGACTTCTGATAAAGATGCTAAGGCACTTCAGCACAGGAAGGCGATCTTCTCAGTGGACAAAACAGCTAGCGAGTTCTATTTAAACAAAACAAAAGCAAGCAAGCCAGCCAGAAGGTCCAGCCAAGTTAGGGTTACTATTGCTATGAAGAGACACCATGACGGAGACAACTTTAAAACAAAGAGCTTAATTGCTCGTTTGCTTCTGTCCATTACTATGATGGCAGGAAGCATGACAGCAGGCAGACAGCCATGCAGCTGGAACAGCAATTGAGAGCCTGATCTACAGGCAGCAGGCAGAGAGAGGGAAACTGGTCCTGACAGTCTTTTTTCTTTTTTTAAAATTTTTTTAAAAGTTCAAAAGCCCACCCCCAGTGACACAATGCCTCAAACAAGGCCACACCTCCAAACCCTTCCCGAACAGTTCCATTAACTGGGGATTAAGTTTTCAAACATCTCAGCCTATGGAACCATTCTCATTCAAACCGAGACATTCCATCCCTGGCCCCCACAGGCTTGTGGCCATATCACAGTGCAAAATGCGCTCAGTCCAACTTCAAAAGCACCTACGGTCTTTCTCCTTCTGAAGACTGCTTCAAAGTCCAAAGTTTCTTCTCAGACTCAGGGCAATCTCTTAACTGTAACCCCGTGGAAAAAACAGATCGAGTCCTTCCAACATCCGATGGCAAGAATATACATTAGCATTCCAAAAGGGGAGAAAGGCAGCACAGGGACTGTTAGGTCTCAAACTCAGGATAAGCTGCCTATTTAACATCTCAAAGTAGATCTGACCACCAGGTTCTCCTAGCATCCCTCAGTCCCTACCTGTTACCCTACCATCCTGGTTGACACACCCTGCCCCCGTTCAGAATCAAGCTGCTGATTTGACTCTCCTAAGGTCTGCACGGATCATTTGTTTCTGTTGGCTTCTAACACCCAATATATTTGTCTCCAAATTCTAGAGTCTGACTTTTCAGCCGCTTCTCCCCTCCACCTGCTCTCACCATCTGTCTCTTCTCACCTACTTTGTAATTGTCATCTTCCTGCCGTGCCCTTCAGACGCCTGCCACATGGGCATCTCGCTGCTACACCCTTAGGGGCATCTGCCACGCGGGCAAGTCTACTCACTAAGACACTTGCTGCTCTCCGGTTATTTGAACCCTCCCCTTCCCAAAAGCCTCTCCCCCAGTGCGCCTCTACCCTCCTAACCATTCATCTCTCTCCTACTGGGTAAGTGCCACTATGGAGCTCGCTGCTTTCTCTCCTTTAACTATAAGAGCCACCCCGCTGCGCCGGGAAGCTTCCTCTCACCCTTCTGGGTCCCATCCCATGGAAAGGGACGCCTCTTCTCTGTAATTTGGGAAATTTCTCTCTCTGACAAGCCTCGGTCTGCTTGGGGATGCCCTGGATTGAAATCTTTGTCACCAAGACCACCTACCCACTCTGCTCTCTCTCTGTCAGATCCTCATTGGAACTTTCTTACCTCCCCCTAGAAACTGCCTACTAAGTGCCACAGCTTCTCTACATGTTCTGAGACCCTTTCCTTCCCTCCTTCCCCTGGGCAGATAGAGATACCTGCTCTGTCTCTCCTCATGCCCTCCTGGACCTGAACGCTGCAAGCTTGCTTCTGCCATATTGGAACTCTTCTCGGGTGGAGCTCCCGCTTGCTCCTCCTTGTTCACTGTGGCTACGCTGATCTCTGTCTCTCAGCTCCCTCTTGGAGCTTGTTGGAACCCTCCTTATGGCACAATTCATTTTGTGACACTTCCTCCATTTCTCCTCAGACTTAATTTCTTCCTTGGATTCAGAGAGTGAGATTCTGTCACTCTCTCACTGCAGACAGCTTGGCGTCGGCACAGATCAATGGCAAAAGACCGCACACTCGAGTTCCAAATTCTCATAGATTGTAACAACTTCTGCACCTGCCACGAGCAAATGATCTAAAATCTCTCATCTGGCTGGCTTTCCTCTACACTTCCATAAGTCTCTTCACTTTCAATTCTTAAAAATCTTTTATCACTATGATTTCTTTGTGTTTCTCTGCTCTCAAAAGCAAAACAAAACAAACAAAATCTCTTAAGACTCTACTGTAAACCGTATCTCAGGATCTGCAAGTTCATTGAGTATAGTTATAATATCTGTAATGAAAAATGCTTAAAACTTGGAACAAAAGGCATACAGTAAAATCTACACATGAGTAATCTTAATTTGCTACAATTTACTATATACATGATTCAACTCTTGTTTGGAATATACTGTATATGTAACTTCTATTTAACTCTTGTTTTAAAAAAACGGATCTAAAATATGGTATTTAAAATAACAGCCACAGATCTGGCAGCCATTTTTACTAAGGTTAAAGGGCACATGTCATGTGATTCCACCATCTTGAGTTGACCACGTAATGCCGATGAACTGAGGCAGCTACAATTAAGGACCTTTCTAGTCCTGCGGAGCTATCTGCTTGTCATTATATCTCCTTTTAGACTAAGGAGGCAAGAGCAGGTCTCTAAAGCATTTTAGATTGACAAGGATATCTGTGCGATGATAGAATTCCCAGGGTTATAAAGGTGTACTCAGGCTAACAGAACCTAGCTTAGAAATGTTCATCTGAGCACTTAATTCTTTGCTAACTGCTGAACACCAGATTTCTAGAAAACAAGCAAAGAACAACATATGTTCAATAAATATATTTAATGAATAATGTTTATATAATTTGCTAATGTCTACTCAGGTTCACAGTAATGTTTGTCTAGCTTTTTTGTCTTTGCTTACTGTGTTGAGCTTTAGCCATTTGGATAAAGTAGGTCACACAAAGAACTGTGATATTCTATAACGGTATACTATAAAAAAGATCAGGAAAAGTGAAGTTCCCAGTTTCTCTATGAACTGCATTTATGGTTTATGCTAAAGAGTCTTTAATTAAATCTTCAACTCAAAAATATTTATTCATGTAATATATATATGATATAGATTATATATAGATATAAAAAATATATATATAGATATAAAATATATATATAGATATATAAATATATATATATATATATATATATATATATATATCTGCTGTTCCAGAAGTTCTGAGTTCAATTCTCAGCAACCACATGGTGCCTCACAACCGTCTATAATGGGGTCTGATGCCCTCTTCTGATGTGCATGTAGATAGGGTGTATATATATATATATATATATATATATATATATATATATATATCAAGCACCCAGCTCCTCCCCCAGGTCTCCAGCTGTCTTCCCAGTTCTCTTCATATGTAATAATCAGACCTCGGGCCTCACTTTCCTACAGCTATTAGAAAAAGACAAACCGTGTACCTCACTACCAGACGCTAAAAAGAAATAAACTCACAAAACAGGTTTCAGAGTGACTTTTACTATTCCTTTACTTAAAGGAACCTGCCTTAAAATGACTGTGCCTGCATCTCATGATAAATAATTGGATTAAAAAGAAAAAGTGTAAAGTTAATGTAAGTTCTGAGAGTCTAAGAAAGTGTTTTAAGTAAGTTGTGAGGGTCTAGGAAAGTGTTTTATAGTATATAAATACAAGTTGTAAAGGTCTAAAAGGGTTCTCTGAGGATACAAAAGTTTAAGATGTGAGATACTAAAAAAACAATTTAAGGTATATGAAAAATAAAAATGTTTCAGATTTCTTTCCCTCTCTATGTTACTATTATACTCAAGTTCAGAATTTCAACACTCGCCAGTGGATTTCTGATAAGCCGTTACTCTAGCTCTGGTAAAACAATGCCGCCATTATCACAGTCACAAGCTCAAAATTTTAAAAATTTTAGATTTCCTTTGGTTGGCCTCTAAGTGAGAACTTAAAAATGCTTCTCGTCATGCTAAGAACGCCTCTGTGCAGTCGGTGTATCCAGACCTCTGAAAAGTGGGTTATGTTAACGTTCTTCACCCAGAACCCTTTTGAGTCCCCAGGTTTTTACTATGAGTGAAAGACATGAGTCTGTTGCTTTCTACAACGTAGATTTCAATACAGATTAGCGATAATGCTAACGTATCTAAAGATATTATCTCTTTCCGTAAACTTAAAAAAATTCCTGTGAGCTTCAGGAAGTAGCTTGGATTCAGAGGAGATTTCAAGACAACCAAGTATTGACTGTGTCACATGGTTATTAGTGATCACTCTCTTACGCAGATCTACAGTGGAAGAGAGCAAGTAGGGCAAAGAGAAATACAAAATGTATGGTTCCTAGGAGAAAAAGAGCACCAAGAAATTTCATGTTGGAGCCAACACTTGTGCTTAAGGAGATGAGATTTTTTTTTTTTTTTGGTGTGGGGAAGGGTTGGTTTTTTGAGACAGGGTTTCTCTGTTGTAACTCTGGCTGTCTTGGAACTCACTCTGTAGACCAGGCTGGCCTCAAACTCACAGAGTTTGTCTCCGACTTATGAGTGCTGGGATTAAAGGTGTGCGCCACAACTGCCTGGCTGAGATGAGAATTTTAAAGAAAGGCCTGGCGCTAAATGGAATGAAGGGATTGGTGTACTCCCAATCCTGCAAGACTCCGCCCAGCTAATCCTGCAACCTGTGAAGAGAATAAACTGGAGATATTTTCTCCACTTAAAAAACATCAATAAGTCAAAGCTTATGCAAATGTAAGTCACAGAGTGGGCCAGGTTTCAGGATAAGCAGGCAGCAGAACTCGGCAGCTTCAGCCACATGGTTCTGGCTTTATCAAGAAGGATGCAAAAATAAAACAGTGTGGGAACTTCTTTTGTGGTTAAGGAAAGCTGCCAAGGCCGGGCATATGGCAGTGGAGTCCCTGCATGGAGGCCCAGAGAGGCCATTGCACGAAGCTGTGAAAGGAAAGCCTGGATTGCTGTGTTGGAGACCCCAAGATGTTGGAGATGCCAGAGCTGTGGGATACCTGCCAAGGGGAGCTGCAGACAGGGAATGAAACCAACCCAGAGAGAGAAGTGCATTAAGGTGAGCAAAGCCGGGAGGGGTGGGAGATATGAGGAGCCATCTAATAAACCCTTTAATAGCAGTCACGGAGACGCAGAATTTGGAGTTTGACCAGCTGCTTTTCAGTCTTGTTTTGGTCCAGCGGTTCCTCACTGAATGAAAGCAGAAGTAAAAAGGAAAGACCATGACTGCACCTAGGTATGGTGGAGGAAGAAGTTTATTGTAGATATGCGGGAGAGCGTAGTCAGGGGCAGAGACATCTGGGAGAGTCTAGAGTGGATGTGGCCAGACTGAGCTTCTAGGCCACGTGAAGAGATGGGGGAGGGGAGAGCTACATCCTGATCTGCAGGCAGCAGGCAGAGAGAGAGAGAGAAAGACTGAGCTTGGCCTGGGCTTTGAACTTTTGAAATCCCACTCCCAGTGACACACCTCTTCCAACAAGGCCACACCTCCTGATTCTTCCAAAAAACATTCCACCAACTGGGGACCAAACATTCAAATATATGAGCCTGTGATAATTCTCATTCATACCACTGTATTAGTCAGGGTTCTCTAGAGTAGCAGAACTTATAGAATGAATCTCTCTCTCTCTCTCTCTCTCTCTCTATATATATATATATATATTTATTTATATTTATATTTTATTATATATACTATATACTCTCTCTATATATAGTATAGTATATATAATATATTAATATAATATATAGTATATTATATAATATATATAGTATATTATATATAGAGAGAGAGGGGTGTGTGTATATATATGTGTGTGTGTGTGTGTGTGTGTGTATGTGTGTACATGAAAATGACTTGCAGGCTGTGGTCCAGCTAATCCAACAATGGCTACCTATGAATGGAAGGCTTAAGAATCCAGTAGTTCTTCAGTCCACAAGGCTGGATGTCTCAACTGATCTTCAGTATACACCAGAATGAAAACCCTAAAGAAGTAGGCTCCAATGCCAGTGAAGGAATGGACTTGCTAGAGAAGCAAGAGCAAGCAGGCAAAGAGAGAAGCTTCTGTCTTCCATGTCCTTGTGAAGGCTTCCAGAAGAAGGCATGCCCCAGCAATCCACTGTGTGCCCACAAAATGCCAGCAAAAATCTTGTTCTAGACATAGGAATCAATGTTGGTGCAGTCAGCACTTCCGGGCTCTCCCTTAAGTTTCACTGAAGACAGAGGTGACTCAAAAACCAGTTACACTGGGAGAACGTGGTCAGGCTCAGAATCCAGCCTCAGTTTGGGGACCTGTGTGTACAGGACAGAACTCAGCCACCAGTTCAGGGGTGCTCTGCTATCACTCAAAATGGAGAGCAGCGAGTTCTGACAGGACTCTAAGCTCTAGAGAATGAGGGTCAGACACGGTAAATAAAACTTGATATCCTTATTCTCCATGAGAAACATTTAACTCCCTCTGCCCCATTTTTTAGTTTTAGAGAGTTTATTACAGATTCAGAGGTGGAGTTTAAGAGAGGAAAAAAAGAACTGTGTGGTCTGAGTTAGGCACGGAAGTTTGCCAGACAGTGGACGATCCCACGGTGAGGAGGAGAACTTGAGAGAGGGAGTGAAAAAGCCCAAATGCCAGAGGAAGCATACTGAAACTCTGGCAAGCACTGGGAGTGGGGAGAGACTGAAAACAAGAAAAATGCAAAGTTATGCCTTCTCAAGTCCTCATGGTGGCTTGTAGGATGTAGGAATTCTGGGAAGGAGAAGTATAGTATCTCATTAAAGAGCTAATTATTCCTCCCATCTCTTGGCTTATGGTGAACCTGCCTTCCTGAGAGGTGGTCCTTTAGCTGGGTGACTGGATTAACTTAACTAATGGATTAGAGTATGGCAGATCCCATTCTTTTGGTTAGGAGGCAACACCTTCCCTTTAATAGGCCTTCAATGTTACTGTAACATATCAACCCCCACCACCACCACCCATACCACCACCCCCCAATCTGAAGCAGTAACTCTAAAATCCTTTAGGAGCCAGACCAGGGATAAGAGCCCCTAAACACTTCTGGCATTTCAGGCCTCCAGCCTGGACAGAACCAAGGACATTTTCAGTTTATAGATGAGGACATGAACCAAGGTGCCCATCCCTAATCTGCTTGCCTCACTTCTGTCTCCTATCCTTATCATTCACCCTCTGGAAAAGCAACCCCAACAGCTGTTGTGGAAGTTTATTTTAGTTATGTGTAAAGTAATTGTTTTGTGCACTGTTGGGTGAAGAACTGAGTAGGTCTTAGCATTTGTATTGTCTGCAGGAGTTGGATTTATGTGGAAGATGTTTGATTGCTTATGATCTGCACCTGCTATCAGTAGACCACCTAAGGAGTTCTGTATCAATAAAAACACCTGAGATGGGATGCTCAGGGTTCCACTGCCCAATATGGCCCTTCCATGATAGTGGTTCCCTCTGCTGAGGGCTAGCAGGATTTGTATCTATGAAAGTATCTTCTGTGTCTTCCTTGTTGATCTGCCACAGCAACATAACAACTTCAAATGGCTGCTTAGGGAATTGGGGCGATGGCTGAATTTGGCTTCTTCTTTCTGGGTGAGATCACCAGGGGTGGCAATTGGGGTACCCCTCCAATGGGCCTACGTAAGAAACCTTGAAATTGGTCTCATGTAGCCCAAGCTGGCCTCAAACTTACTCTGTATCTAAGAATGACCTTGAACCCCTGATCCTCCTGTCTCTGCCTCCCCAGATCTGGTATGACAGGCATGTACCACCATCTTCAGTTTTTATGGTTCACGGATGAAACTCTGGGCTTCACCATGTGAAGCAATTCCTCTATCATATGAGCTGAGTCTCCAGCCCCAGCAGGGTATGTTCGAAGGTCTCTTTATTGAACTGGGGCTTGAGAAGTGACTCCGTTGGTATAGTACTTTCCTCAAAAGGTACAAAGAATTGAGTTCAGCCCCCAGAACCCACATTAAAAAGCTGGTTGTAGTGTGGGCATAGTGGCACCCACTCACATTCTGAGGAAATGGAGACAGGAGGATCCCTGGGGCTCACCGACCAGCCTAGCCTAATTGACAAGATTCAGGCCAGTGGAAGATCCTGTCTCAAAATAAGAAGCTTGTGACTTCAGCTTCAGAGTAACAATGTTCAGGATGCCCTCCAGCCTCCAGGTGCATGTGTACCTGCACGCATGTGCACGCCCGGCATCACCACACACACACACACACACACACACACATACACACACACATACACATGCACACACATACACACATACACATACACACACACATACACATGCACACACATACACACATATACACACACACTCACACATACACACACATACACACATGCACACACACACATACACACACACATACACACAAACACACACACATACACACACACAAACACACACACAGATACACACAAACACACGCACACACACACGCACACACACACAGACACACACATACACACACACACAGACACACACACACGTATACCCACACACACACAGACACACACACACGTACACACATACACATGCACACACACACATACACACACACATACACACAAACACACACACATACACACACACAAACACACACACAAACACACACACAAACACACACACAGATACACACAAACACACGCACACACACACACACATACACACACACAGACACACATACACACACATACACGCACACACACAGACACACACGCACACACACATACACACGCACACACACAGACACACACACACACGCATACCCACACACACACAGACACACACACACGTACACACACATACACAGGCACACACACACGCACACACACATACACACACACACACATACACACACACACAGACACGCTCACACACACACACAGACACATAGAACAAATAATAGGCTGAAGCAACAGACAAAGCCGAAGACTCTACGGAGAAAGCCAGAGTAAATGTTCATTCTGAACACAATGAGACCCCGTGTGGGACCTGGGCAGTGGGGTCAGGACTTTGAACGATTATCAAGTTTTCCTAAGGTTTCCAAAGCCTGAAGACCGGAGGAAACTCTCCTGGATCCACTTTTGTCAGCAAAATAAGGCAATGAAATACATTCTGCTTTTTAAAAGCGTACTCAAACAGAAGCAGCTTTATAAATTATGTAGAAGACAGAAAGGAAGCAGCTGGAGGCCCCACGAGCCTGTCCTAACCATATACCCCGTCCCACAGAGCCTCTGTGGCCGGCTCCCACTGTCCTGTCCTGGGCACACGCCCTTTGGTTCAGACACATACACATCTCTAAAATACGCTGTTTTGCGTTTGCTTTCTATGGGTTTGGCGGTTCAAACCCAGGACTAGTCTATGCTAAGTACTGGGCTGCTGAGTCACAGCCCTGGCCCCTGTATGTTTGTTTTAGCATCGCAGAAATGAAATGATTTAGTATGTACTCTTTGATTATTATTTTGGTCTAATATTTTTCTTTTTTGAGAGTCAGCCGCTCTGATTAACTACAGGCTGTTTAGTTCCCATCTCCTTTTTAGTGCTGTATAAAAGTCCATCGCGTTCCAATCCGTAATTTGATCACACTATCTTATTGATACTGGTAGTTTTCTGTGATTCTTCTTATACATGTCTTCTTAGTGTACATATTCTGGTTTTTTTCTAGAGCAGCAGTCCTCAACCTGTGGGTCAAGACCCTTTGGGGTCAAATGACCCTTTCACAGGGGTCACCTAAGACCATCTGCATGTCAGATATGTACATTACAATTAAATTACAGTTATGAAGTAGCAATGAAGTAATTTTATGGATGGGAGTCACCGCAACATGAGGAACTGCATTAAAGGGTCGAAGCAATAGGAAAGTTTAAGAGGCACTGGTCTAGAGATACACAGAGGGGTGGAATTCTGGTTAAAATGTGCACATTTAAAATTTTTTCTAGGGATTTGCAAATTACTCTCTAGAATTAGTCTAACTTATATCTCACCAGCACTGTAAATAGTTCCTGTGCTCTGCTCCAAGGATCTTCAGCTTGTAGGTCACCTCTGCACCTCCGGGGACCGTGTGTACTCTTCCGTGTGATTCTTCACAAATCCTCCAAAACGGTATCCCCATCCCCACCCCCACAGTGGCTTTCTTTCTCTGATTCACCAGGCATATGACTTCCTTTGATGATGAACAGTGATGTGGAAGTGTTAGCTGAATAAACTCTTGCCTCTACAACTTGCTCTTGGTCATGGTGTTTCATTGCAGCAATAGAAACCCTAAGACGACACATGCACACATGTACATGCACACACAGCGTACACATACACATGTACACATGCACACACAGCACACATGTGCACACATATACACACACAACAAAACAAAAGCATGGGACCTGAGATGTTCATTTACTGATGGCCTTCATTCCTCTCGCTTGCTCCCGAAGCTCCCTTGGGAACCCCACCCCAGTGCACCCATCTCAGCACCTTCTAGGGCTCCAACACGAAGGCACCTTCTTAAAGGAGTAGTGTCTGGTAGGCCATTCCACAAAGAACTTAAACCTCCATGCTTCTCCAGGGGATCACCTTCTTCACTTAGAAAGGAGGGAACAGTTCCCCCAAATGCATGGGCTCGTGTTTTACACCCACACAAGGCATGCACGAGTCCTCTCTTGAGGCCAGCCCAGGTGGCGGCGGCAGACCAGCAAGCGGAAGGGAGGCGCAAGGCTGTCACTGTGACCCTGGTAAGCATGTCAAGGCACAAAGGCTCCTTTTCCTAAATCATAAGGGTTGTAATTTTTACTTTTCTCTGAAGAATAAATTTCTAGCTTTGTAAAGATAAGTCAGCACCTTCCTGTGAAAGCCCTCCATCACCATGGCAACCAAGAGGGTCCCAGTCTCTGATTTGGAAGGAGCTGTGTCCTGAAACTGCAGAAAGTCAGAATGGGTCCTTTGCTTCGGTCTACTCTGGCTTGGCGAGGCGACTCAAGTCGCTTACAATCTTCTTTAGAAAACACGGCCAGCTCCTTTAGAGATGCGGTTCCCTGTCCTCGCAACCCTGCCTCTCCTCTTCTCTGTCTCTTCCTTCTTCTTAATTAAGCTAAAAAGGTTGAGTCAGAAAGCACTGTGGAGGGTTAAGCAATTCCCTGCTGCCATCTCCCTTCTCTCTGCCAGGGAGACCGCTGAGGCCTCCCTCCTCAGGAACTCCTCTCTCTAAAGCCCTGCGGTGTTTCCATTTCCTTCTTGGCCCCTGCATGACCCTGGAAATAAACCAGGATAGATGAAAGGAAGAGGAACCCATGAAATGAAAGAGCATCCATCAGGAGCATGCTGGGTATAAGCACTGTGCTTTTTGCTGTTGCCTGAATTTGGGGCTACAAGTACAAGAATATATATGTATGTATATATGTGTATATATGTCTATAGACACACATACTTATACACACACATATTCATTCTATGAGTTCTGCTACTCTAGAGAACCTTGACATATACATTTTTAAAACCATACACACACATACACACACACACACACACACACACACACACACGGTATTTATTGGAATGACTTAACAGGCTGCAGTCCAGCTAATCCAACAATGCCTGGCTATGAGTGGAAAGTTCCAGAATCCAGTAGTTGCTCAGTCCACAGGCTGGATGTCTCAGCTGTTCTTCAGTTCATGCTGGAATCCCGAAGAAGTAGGCTCCAATGCCAATGAAGGGATGACGTGTTAGCAAGGCGAGGGCGAGCAGACAATGAACAAAGTTTCTTCTTCCATGTCCTTATATGGACTTCCAGCAGAAGGTGTGACCCAGCTGAGTGTCTACCTCAAAGGTCCAGACTAGAAGTGGATCCACCCACGTCAAGCGAAGCAAAAAAAAAAACAACCTCACAGGTGTGCCCTCTATTTCTAGATTGTAGCTCATTCCAAAAGTAGTCAAGTTGACAATCTCGAATAGCCCATCACACAATGTTACTCTCTGGCTTTGTTAGCAAGAAACAATTTGTAGATGGATAGATATATATAGTTCAGTGGTTTGAGCATTTGCCTAGCACATGGGAAGCCCTGGGGTTTCGGCCCCCCAAACTGCCAATAAATAAACAAAGTTAGAACAGATCAAGTGTCTTAAGTACTCCCGACAACAGTTAAATAGCCAGGGCTGGGGAGATGACTCAGTGGTTAAGAGCACGGGGCTGCTCTTCCAGAGGATCTGACCTCGATTCCCAGCTCCCACATGGAGGCTCACAACCATCTGTCAACTGCAGTTTCCAGGGAATCCATAGCCCTCTTCTGGCCTTTGTGGGCAACAGGCACGCACACGGTGCAACAGACATATATGCAGCAAACCATCATACACATTAAATAAATAAATCTGGGGAAGCAGGGAGGCAAGAAAGCATTAGCCTTTTGTAAATAAGGGTTGGGCCTTTTTTCCCTATAATTAAAAAACATCCATTTTAGTCTTACATCATACACAAAAAATATAACACGAGTCTATAATATGTATGAAAAAATGAATACATACATGTATCCCCTAAATATGAAAACTAAGACAACTTTAAAAGGAAAACATATGTGAATATCCCCAGGGCCTTAACATTAGACAGAACTTTCTTAAATGGAATACAAGACTGTCTAACCATAAAGGAAAAAGAGATTGAATTGAATTTTGCCAAGATACGGAAAACATCCGCTTATCCTATCGCTAGGATGCTCAAAACTGATGCCGTGGAAACGAGAGGGAAAATGCTCACAAGCCTATTCCCAAGAAAAGACTCACATTTAGAATATTTACAGAAATTCCACTAAAAAGAGAAGTAAAGTGATAGAAAATGAGAAAAAAATATTTGAGCAAGAACGCTTCTTAAAATGCAAATGACGTATGTGTAAAGGTGTCCAGTTTGCATGACCGTAGGGAAGATGTACATCTCAGTGACAGCGCGGTCCTCTCCAGAATCCAGCTCTTTAAAGTGAAACCAACCAGAAGCACCAAGTGACAGCAAGGTGGGAAGCACGCAGGACCCGAATGCCCAGAGCCCTCTGGCTGGAACAGAATTGTGCTCGACTTTGGAGGCTCCACGGCACGGTCTCCTGAAGCTGAGCCCAGACTCGCCACGGCCCCCCAGCCCTGTCCCCGTGTGACTGCCCCAAGGGCATGCATTTCACCAGAGCCACTTCTGTGCAAGAGTGCCCGTCACGGTAGCGCTTGTAAAGAGTCAAGAAGCTGGCTGTTCTCTGAACATGCTTTTAAAAGAAAGCGATTGTGATGACCTCAAATTTATTCAACTTGCGAAAAAATAAAAATCAAATCCCTAAAAGACTGGGGGTCCCCAGAATACAAGGCCTAGAGACACAAGAGCCAGGCGTCAGTCACACCCTTCTCAATGAGCTCTGACCCTGGGCAACCCATGGCTTTCTCGCCGTTGCACGGCGGCGAGTGACGGTTCCCGCTAAAGCCGAACAGCGTCTTCCTGAGCAATCGCATGTTCAGAGAAGGACGTCACAACTTAGTGCATAATGAAGTTTTCATAGCTGACATGTGGCTGCAGAAACACATCAGCGTCACCGGAAAGAGTCGCCAGTCACCGCTGAGGCTACGTCATATCCAAAAGTAGCCACAGATTAGCTTGGCCTGTTCTTGAACTTTATATGAATGGAATCACACAGTACGCTATCCGCTTTATTTTTTTTGATTTGTTTGTTTATTTGCTTTTGTTTTGTTTTGCTCGATGCCACCTGGTGTACCCCCTCCCAGTTCCTTTCCCCTAAATTTTTGTCTTTGTCCCTTTTGCTCCCTGATCACCCTCTGCGCTGGTCTGGATTGGTACAACTGCTGCTCCACTTGTGGTCTTCCCTTTAAAACCTGGAGGAACCTGTAAGGCCTGAATGCAACTCAATCTCCACCCCACACCACCTCCTGATAGTTTCAGTCTGCACCAGTCATCTTTCCCCATCAGTAAAACCAGCCATGTGACAGACACAACTTAAAAGGCGGAGTATATATTGATTGACTGATTGATTGGCTCACACTTGCAGGATATTTCAACTAATGGGGGCTGAGAAGAAATGGTGGCAGTGCGGGAGTTTCAGTTTGTGGTAGCTGGTCACATCATGGCAGTTGGACCATCAAGTGGATTATGGGTAAGCAGGTCTGGGCTATACCCTTTAAGGCGGATCTCCAGTTGACCCTCCACCAGGCAGGCCCCACCTCCCAGATCAGCATGCCCTAGCTGAAACAAAATGTCCAGAGACATTTCACACACGCAAACAGTAACAGTGCAAAGAAACTCTGTCTTAATTTGTTCCGTGTTTCCCTCAGACAACAGGAAGTTTAGATTTGTGCAGCGGAGAACCAGAGTTGTGTCTCCACAGTGTCATTCAGAAGCCAAGCTCCCACCCTGTGGGAAGGGACAGGTGAAAAGTCCAACACCTTCAAAGAACAGGCCACTGGTCTGTGTCTGTGCCATAGAGGTCACGTGTGTGTTAGTCATTGAAATCCTTTGCTGCTTCTTAGTGTCCCGCAATATGTATTAATGCTATTTTTTTAAAAAAGAAGTCTTTGCTAATTAGATGGTAAGGAAGCAAACTCATTCTCTGGTTTTGAACTTCAGGTCCTGTGGAAATAATGCACTGCGTTTCCTGTTGGGCTGAATACTCGGAGAACCCTTCTTATTCCTCTCGGGGCTGAAGAATAACCCTGGTCCTATTCTTGAGAGGATGCAGAACCACGGACTGCTCCGTGACTCTCCTTAGATGCATACAGAGGCCTGTGGAAGCATCGAAATGGCATCTCAGGAGCAGAGGTGTTTCTGACCTGAGATGGCAGATGCCTCAGGGAGGAGGCATCGTCCCACACAGCCGGCTTTGCTGTGTGGGTGTCCGTTGCTACCGCTCTGCGGGGTAGAGCTTAGCTCAGAATAATTAAGGGGGAAAATGCAAACCAAGAAATGAGCTTGGTTAGAGTTTAATTCACTAAAAGAAGATGAAGCAATAGACAGTGTAAATTGAATTCCAAGACAGAATTGATTTCCACAAAGGTATCACTGATCAACACTTCTGAAGAAAATCACTGTGTTTTGAAGAGAGTTAAGTGGCTTCACCCCAGCTGAGGGAGAATTCTTGATCCCCAGCCTTGAATCCTTCTCCACTAGTCATTTCCATCTGAGAAATCTTGGTTTTCAGCAAGCAAATGCCAAGGGAGGTTCTGCTTTGGGAACATAAGAAGACCTTTACCTCCCCTTGACCTGCAACCCAAGAACTGTTTTAAGGGAGCCCTAAAATTTTCCAGAGGAGAAAAGCAGGAAGCTGATATGTTTTAAGTGGCTTTAAGTTATGAGAAAGAGAAATGGTGTTAGAAAAGAAACAATCATCTTTCCGGAATCCACTGTCAACAATATATCTTTCCTGTTCATCTGATAGGAGACCTCTTCTAAAGCCTGTCCAGAGAAAATGTCACCCACTGCAGGGCCTTCACAGCCACCCCCACACAGTTACTCCCTCCATAGTCTCTTCCCAGACACCCCCATAACCACCCCAAGGGTCACTGGATTAGTCAGACCCTAGGTTGCTGTGAGAACATTCCAGGGGCAAAAAAACAATGTGAGGGACAAAGGTTTATTCTACTCCCAGTTTTGGAGGACTTAGTCCATTATGGTGGGGAGGGCCTGGTGGAACTGAGCAGTCCTGCATCTCAAAGCCAGGAAGCAGAGAAGGGAGGTCTCCACTCATTTGCTCTTTCCTCCCTTTTATTCCAGCTGAGTCCTCAGGCTAAGAAATGGAGCCACCCACGCCCATTAGTTAATCCTCTCTGGAAAATCCTCACAGGCACACCCAGGGGTGTCCCCCAGGCAGTTCTCAATCCAGTCAAGTGGATAATCAAGGACAACCATCATGTTACCCCCCAGCAGGACCTCCGCAGGCACCTCCAACCCACAGGCTGCCGTGGGCTACAGCCTGCCGCCTTTGCTCACACTTGGTGTCAGGGACAGTCTTTGTCCCCTTTAACTGGTCAGCCTCTAATAGCCTCTGGGCCTTGGTTTAGGTTTTTTTTCCTGGAAAGACCACAGAAGTCTTCTGAGCTCTGGTGCCTATATTCTCATTTAGAACTTCTCCCCAGAATAAATTTTAAAAGAACACAAAGAGATCAAAAGGAAAAAAAAAATGTCTCTTACGATGCTTTTATAGGAATCTTGTCACTCGGCACAATGACTTAAGCTAACACTTCTTGAGCACTTATTACGTGCCAGACACTGTTCTAAGTGCGCAGAGCATATGAAATGCTATTCCTCAACACAGCTCAAGGAGTAGGATGAGAAGGTCTATTAGTGTCGCAGTTTTGCAGAAGGAACTCAAGTATGAAAAGGTTGAGTTGCATCATCCCAATCGCATCAAGCTGGTGAGAGTCATTTAGTACAGACAACTCCAAAATATGTTCTGCTGGCCTTGAGCTCGCCCACCCATGAGCTTGGGATTTGACAGACAAGTGCATTGTGTCATCCCAAACTCATGTCTCCAACTGAACCATCTCTCTCTGTACTGCAGCCTTTTGCTCTAAGCTTACAGGGCTCCCAAGAATCCAAGATCAAATGGCTGTGTGGTCCATGTGCTCTTGTCTCCGCCTAGTAACCTACAGATCCCAAATCACAACAATCTGGAGTCTGTTCGCTGATGTCCTTTCTCCTCCCCAGTATCTCCAGTGTTCTGCTCTAGAGTCTCATCAGTCATCCGCTGCTAACAACCTTCATCTGTGATGACGCCACTCACACACCAGAGATCTTTATTTAACCCTGATGAAGTCCTGAATCGAATGAAAACACTGTCAGCATTTGGGCTCAAGGTAGCCTGCAGGTCCGTTGTCCCATTTCATTATGAGTTCTCTGTGCCAGGGAGGATGTTTCCCCAAACCACCTGTCTCTCCTGTTTACCCCACACGATTGCCTTATCTAGACCTTTTTGATGCTAGGTTGGGAGGTAGCTCCGTGGTAACAAATATACTTTTTTTTTCTTGTCCAGATTTCCTTGTCCCATTCACCACTGGTTTTAATCACACACAGAACGCCCCAAATGCTCTGCCTCAAGCCCAGCTGTTAATGGCCGTGGGAACAGGGTCTCACCACGTCGAACCTTTCTAATTCTATTCTACATGTTGTGTTGCAGATGCTCTTCTTCCTGCCATGGCCTCCTTGAGGTCAAGGGTCATATCTCATTCCTCTTCATTCTCTTCCTGGCTAGTTTTACGTCAACTTGGCACAAGCTAGAGTCATTTTGGAAAAGGGAACCCCATCGAGAAAATGTTCTCACCAGATTGGCCTGTGGTGCATTTTCTTGATTGATAATTAATATGGGAGGACCCAGCTCCAAGGGGTCCATTTCTTACTCAAACTGGCACAGTCTAGCCCTCTTCTCTACAACATGGACTAGACTCCTAGGAATAGGGATATCTGCCTATTTGGTCACTTCTGTGCTCCTAGGTACCTACTATAGTGCCTGGCTCCTTACCCTTGATAAATGTTTGTCACACGCACTCACAAACAACTTTATGACACGGTAGCTATGACTGTCCTATATTTTTACAGTGAGGTCTCTCAGGGAGGCTAAAATCTGCCCAAAGCCATAGAGCTGTGAAGCAGAGCCATAACCCAGATCTCTGACACTCCAGGAGCTGAGCTCTGAGCTGCTCGTGCGCGCGTCAATTACAACCCACCTGGAGTCAATCTAAGCGAGAGACGGTAAGACGGGACCCGACATCTTTCAGGGATGGTTTCCTCCTAACTAATATGCTGGGAAGATGTGCACGTAATAGATTGCACTCCGTCCTCTGCGACAGTCACAGAGAGAGACGTGAGGCTTTTCGCATCAAAAGCAGGAGGCAGGGGCCCAAAACTCACATCAAGCATTCACTGAGTGAAGACAAAACTACAGTCTTAGAAATGATCTCATTTTATCTTCTCCTTTTTTGGTGCAGGGTATCAAACCTGGGGCCTCTTGGCAGGAGAGTCAAATGTTTACATGGCCTCTATTTAAGGCCATTTTAAAGAAACCTCATTGTGAAAGACAGAAGTTGGCCAGAAGAGATACAGGAACACCCCCAAATATGAGTTTTTCATGGGCTCCAAGCATCAACACAGGAAAGACAAACAGAGCCAAGTAAACCCAAACATATCTGGGCCTGGGGCCACTTGGCTCAGTAACACCAACCATGAAGATCATCCACTTAACTTGCCTCGACCACCAAACGGTCTTCAACAGGCTTGGGGCTTCTGGTGTGAGCAGAAGCCAGTTCTCCAGGGTGTATGGAAGTTGCAAGGAAAGCAGTCTGAGGCAGTGTTGCAGCCCAGCACCAAACCAGGTTGGAAGACGCAGGCAATGGAGCCCGCAGGCCTTGCAGAGTGAATCCTCTGACCAGGAGGTGCATGTTTCTCTAGCCACTTTGGACATCTGATTTTGTACAAGTCACACAATTGGCTGTTGGAGTTGAAGAGATCCCAATGACAGGAGAGAAAGGCAGACATCAGCACTTGTACTCGGCCTGCAGAAAATTGTGTGGCCCTTTAAATGGCGGTTCCTGGCACACAGGTCAAGACCCAAAGGCAGGAAAACCCTGCCCAGACGCATGTTTCCACCTCTTCTGTCTTTACAGATACCTTGTTCGCCAGCATCAGCTATATGGATAAGCTAGAGTCTGTACATACAAGCTATTAAATGATTGGTCCTTCACTGACCTCTCTGATTAACAAGCTTTAGGTAGGCTGATTAAAATGTCAGGTAAGCATAGACCAAAGCTATTGGCCTTCTCCCTTCTGCACCGCCCTGCTTTCTCCATAAAAACCTGTTTCCCTCTGCAATAAAGGGATTTGCACCACGAGGTGGTAATGTCCAGAGTCTGTTTTTTGGACTAGTGACTGTCGCCGCTCATCCCCTCGGGAACTCTGCACCCACGAAAAACCCCCAATTGGCATTCTGATTTATGAAGTTTTCATGGGTTGGTTAATGTGAGTGAGACCCGTGGACCTTGACAACTTGGGGAACACTAACAAATCTAGCTTCTGGATTCTTTGGGGAAACCAGCCCTGCACTATAGTGCTAATTCTAATCCTGAACTCTCCCAGTCCCAATGAGCGCACACACTTTTTATATGCGCATACACTAAACAGCCAGACATATTTCCACACACGAGAAATGTACACACAAGCATATGTGTACGGAGGCCTCTGAGGTCCTGTTTGGCCAGCCACTTCCCTGGTGACATCTTGCTTCATCACCTGCCCTACAGCTGCTAAATCATGCAGTTGAAACGATAGGAAACCTTTGAGCCTGGGGTTTTCCTCGTTGGTATGGCAGCCTTGTCCGGGAAGGTGAGCAGGCTGTTTAGCACAAAGTCAGCCCGTATACAATGGGGTGGCTTGGGGCGGCAGCAGGGAGTGGTGGTGGTGGTGGGGGGGGCTCTGCTCCTTTTGAAACAGAAAGTGAACAGGGCCAGGGGGTTCCTGAGCAGAGCTGAGAGGGAGACAATGTGTGCCTTTTCATCTCTCCCCTTACACAAGGCCTTTCTGGACCTTTCTCTGCAGGAGCTGAGACCTAGCAAAGGCTAGCCCAGGGGTGCCTTTAGGAAACTCCTATTTAATATTGAGAAATACAGCACAGACACCTAAAAAGCTACATCTCTGATGTAACGACTCCATTCCCTTCACCACCACAATACTCTGAATGAATTAACTGTGGCTTTCCTTCCCCATTTCCTTTTATGTTCCTTTTCTACTTATTTCACCTGCTTCCCCTAAGGTTTTTTTTGTTGTTGGTGGTGGTGGTAGTGGTTTTGTTGTTGTTTTGTTTTTGTTTTCGAGACAGGGTTTCTCTGTTGTAACGCTGGCTGTCCTGGAACTCAATTCTGTAGACCAGGCTGGCCTCGAACTCACAGAGATTCACCTGCCTCTGCCTCCTCAGTGCTGGGATTAAAGGGATAAGCCACCACCACCTGGCTCCCCTAAGGTTTTAAAGTCTCCAAATAACGTGTTGGCTCTAGAAGGCTGTTGTGGGGAAAGAAGGAAGCTTTGAGTGAACGTGTGAGGAGCGGATGAAGTCACCTGTGAATGTGTTTTGTTGACATTAGCACAGCCATGTCAAGAACCCCAATGCTTCAGATCATGGGAGTTGCAAACCTTCCCTGGGTGAGGCTCTAAGGCTCAGAGGGATGGCAGAACCTCCCTCTGGTCCAAGAACCAGTGTTGGCAGTGGGGGCGGGGGGGACTACCAGCCACAGCCGTCTTCTCCAGGGTGACTGCAGCCTGAGACTGCTCCCCTACCAAGACTTCCTACAGAAATCAGCTACCCCTGCCTCCTCCTTTGACTATATACAATGAGCCCGCCTCCTCAGTTCTGGTGTATTAAACAAGCTAAGGTTCTGGGCTGCTGTTGCTATTGATACCCTCAGCACAGCGAGCAGCCAGATACCAGCTTCTCTGTATGTGTCCGTGTGTCTGTCCTTTCTTCCTCTCCTCATCACCCCGGTTATGGATCCCTGAAGCCATGGAGAGCCATGCAGGATGCCACTCCTGGAAGTTTCCTAAGGAGTGAAGTCCTTCATGGTACTGGGGTAGCTCAAACACAGCCTAGGAGGTCCACATGGCTGAGGAGAGATTTTTGTTCTAGTCCATCACTAAATAGTGGTTCTGTGAAAACCACTGAAGGTGGGTGTAAAGGGGATTCTACACCATTCTAAGAGGTAATGGCCAAATCCATCTTCGGGAGAATGTCGTTGGGTTTGAGGAATTGCTTTAATGCACCTTTTAGTTCTGAGAGGCCCGGGACTTGTGCAAGATAAAAGAGGCAGAGATGAGGAACGCATATTTTGCTCTCTGACTGTTGTAAAAGATGTCTATTCTAGTGAGAGGTTTTCATGTTTTTTGATGTTTTCTAGTTCCACTGCCTGACCTAAAAAGAGACTCAAGTGAGCAGAAGCTAGGAATGTAAAGAAATGAAGTTAACTGGAGAGGGGCTAGTCTGTTCGCCACAGTGGAAAGGGCGGACCTGAAGACAAGATCAGAGCAGTTTTTGAATAAAAGGTAGCACTTCACATTCAGCTGGGTGTTTCCAGTTCTTTCAAAATGTCCCCTACCAGCCCCAAGGTCTGTGTTGTTGTTTGTTTGTTTGTTGACACAGGGCCTTTCTGGCTGTCCTGGAATGCACTATGTAGACCTTGAACTCACAGAGATCACCTGCCTCTGCCTCTTGAGTGTTGGGATTAAAGGCATGTGCCATCACCTCCCAGCTAGCTGTTGAGGTTTTTTAAAATTATATTTGTGTGTGTGTGTCTGTCTGTCTGTCTGTGTGTCTGGATGTATGTATGTCTGTGTGTGTGTCTTTCTGTCTGTCTGCGGGTCTGTGTGAGTCTGTGTCTGACTGTATTCTGTCTGTGTGTCTGTGTGACTGACTGTATGTCTGTCTGTGTGTCTGTATGTCTGTGTGTGTCTGTGTGTGTATGTGTCTGTATGACTATAGGCACACCACACCCACCACATGTTTGGAGGTCAGGGGACAATTATGCAAGGTGGTTTTTACTGGTTCTTTCCTTCTCCCATGTGGATTATGGGAAACAAACTCAGGCATCAGATTCAGCAGCGAATGCACTAGCGCTGTGCCCTCGTGTTGATATTACTAAAGTATATCATTAGAACACTCTAGCAGCTGGGCTCAAGACCGCAGGACCACACATTCCTAGCTAGAGGTCAGCCGGTCTTAATTGAACACATGCATCTTTTCACAGCTGCTGACCTTGGGCAATGCCAGGGACCCTAACATCTGAAAACAAGTGACATTTTACAATCTGGTAACCACTGGTCGTCTCAGAGCACATGCCTTGGCCTGTCAGCATGATGTAGCAACAATCATTGGATATATCATTTGCACTTGGTTTGGTGGAACATGGGAGCATCAGAGAGCATAGTTTCACAAGTTAGGGCTAGTCACACAGTTAAGAGTCTCACCACAAACCACCATCAGTCACTACCACAAACGACATTTGAGCTTCCTGGGACCAAGGCATCAAATACAGAGCAGTGATGATTTAAACCTTGAGACAAGGCGAAAACCACACAGCCCAACAGTAGGGGGATAAATATGCTCATACCTAAGGTGTCGGGACTACTGTGGGGCCAGGCTTTCCTCCGTATGGCTGTAACATATACCTTTACCGGAAATAAGGCTGTTCTGTGAGCATGAACAATGCGGGGGGGGGGGGGGGGGGGTCGCAGGTTCTCTCAGCAACTGGGCACGTATTGATTCATGGGTAATGAATGCAGAGGGTTAAGGAGGGATTTCAGAAACCCATGAGATCTAAAGAATGCAGTCCATCTAAAAGTAATGGTGTCTGATCTTTAAGGAATTGTGACATTTGGGGTGACAATACTTCAGCTCTGATGGGTTTAGGGAAGTGCCCCCAGAAAAGCAGCAGAAACATGTTCTCCTTTGCTCCAGTGATGCCTAGCTTTGATGAAGAATATGCCCACTCTAGATTGTCAAGTGTATATGCAGAGAGAGAGAAGAGAGAGAGAGAGAGAGAGACTACAGCATTAATCCTCTTTCCTCACAAACTCCTTTTCTAATTATATTTTTGCTAAGATGAACTACTAACCATGATAGAAGTAGCATGTGTTTTCATGTATGAAAGCACCCCTCAAGAAACCTTCCACCTATTGGAGTTGGCCCACCTCTGCTATGTTCCACGAGGCTCCTAGAGGAACCTCCAACTCTGTGACCCCAGACCACTGCCCTTCAGAGCTGTCATCACTCTCTCCAATCCCCTGACTGCCCTTCCCGGAACCGCCTCCTGTATGAACAGGCACTGCTAAGTTTAGGTCCACAAGGGGAGAAACCCAAACCAACAAGTTCTAAAGACCATGTGATTGCTTTCTCTGGCATCGACTTCAGCTACATTACGTCCTCATTGGAAAAAGTAAAAATAAAAACGAGCATGAAGGTTCATCAGTCAGAACCCAAGGTAAACACTCTCTCGAGAAAGTGAAGGTTCCATTCGCCACAGGCAGCAGGATAAGCCCTCCAACTTCACCAAGAGCCAGCTTGCCAACAGCTGCTCTCATTTGAAGATGAGGTGACGAGGGCTTTCAAGGGGCTCTGTATGGCAGGCACAGATCCAGGCTGGATTGTCTAGTTATTAAAAAATATATCTTAGAATACCTTCTTAGAATGTATCAAAAAAAAAAAGTAAAATGTTATTTTTCAACTCAAGAAAATAACTGAACTGCCAAGCATGGTGCATGCTCTAATCCCAGCCTTCATGAGGCAGAGGCAGGCAGAGGTCTGAGTTTGAGGCTAGCCTGGTCTCCACGGTGAATTCCAAGCTAGGCAAGACTACATAGTGAGATCCTATTTGGAAGGAAGGCAGGAGGGAGGGAAGGAAGGAAAGAAGGAAGGAAGGAAAGAAGGAAGGAAGGAAGGAAGGAAGGAGGGAGGGAGGGAAGGAAGGAAAGAAGGAAGGAAGGAAAGAAGAAGGAAGGAAGGAAGGAAAGAAGGAAGGAAGGAAAGAAGGAAAGAAGGAAGGAAAGAAGGGAGGGAGGGAGAGAGGGAGGGAGGAAAGAAGGATAAATAAATATATAATATTAAAAGAAAATCTTAAATGTGATTAAAGCATTCGCATTATTGAGAGCAAGACAAATCAGCTCAGAACGTCTTCTACATTCAGCAATCTTGCATACACACTTTAGGGAGATTTTGAGAACTTTTAAATACAATATCTAAAAAAATAAGTAAGCACATTTTTTTTTCATAAAAACAGACACTAAACTCCTGATGGTTGACTTTATGGACAACTGTACAGGCTATATAGACCGAGACCATTTTTATTTAAAAAAAAGAAATCTGTGTGCAGAACTGTGTAATGAGAATCAATTGTAGCATTGCCACTGAAATGCGATGGGTGTTTTCTCTCCACTGTGTCTGGTCCAGAGACACTGGACCGGTAAGTTATGAGCAATAAGTTCACACGAAGTATTTTATTTTATAGGATTCTAGCCGTTTATTTAACAAAACAGAAATCTCTAATATCTAGGACTTTTTCTACCTTTAAACTTTCAGAGAAGCGAGGCTTATATGCTACGGTGTTGGTGATAATAAAAGAATTCATTGTAAATTCAGATCAGCTAAAACACTTTCTCTAATGACTGGGACTCATTATCCTTTAGTGAAGTGAGGTGACATTTTCTTGTGGAAGAAGTCTGTGTCTCACCACTAACACTAACTCTCTCCTCTCTGACCTGGCTGGGGGTGGGGTGGGGGTGAGAGGGTCTGTGTGACCCATAAAACAGGCCCAAGTCTATTAGTCTATTTCTCTGGTTTTGGTTTCCAGGTCAAGCATCAGTCCTGAATTCAGGAAACAACCCAAACTGTGAACCAAAGGATGGAGATTGTGTTTCCAACCTCTCCGCTGACACGTGACTCCATAAAGTCACGGCAGCCATGGCTGCCCCCATACGCTGACTGTGGTACCCAGGGCTCTCTTAGCGCCGGTGTCAGGGAGACTATCTGAGAGAGAATGACGGCTCTCCGCTCTAAACTTGAATTCTTACTCTCACAAATTCTGACCACCTGGGATCACTTGTGCCTTACAGAATCCGGGGGCTCTAAGCCCAGGTGCAGGGTGCATTTCCCAGGCTTCTCCAGCGCGAAGGCAGGGTGGACACCCTCGCTGAACCTGTGCCTCACGATGAAGAGCAGCTGTCCACTCTCAGCATTGATAAACAGGAGTCTCTGGTTGGTGTAGTCCAGCAGAATGCCCACTCTGGCCGGGCGCTCGGTCGCGTGGACCTCACTCACGGTGCCGCTGTAGAAAAACGTGTATCTGAAATGAAACAAAACGGGAAGTTCGAATTTTAAAATCTCTGGAAATCCTTAGGAATTAATAAGAAAAAAAATCTCACTTGGAAAGAATCAAGGTCTCCTTTTGTCAATCCAGTTCATAGTCATGGGTTGTAATAACGTCCTAAGTGTTTTTTTTTTACCAGAATGTTTCTAGATTGGCGGTTCTCAACCTGTGGGCCAAGCTCCTTGGGTATTGAATGACCCTTTCACAGGGGTCGCCTAAGACCATCTGCATAGCAGATATTGATATTTTGATTCTTAACAGTAGCAACATTATAGTAGCAACGGAAGTAATTTTATGGTTGGGGGTCACCACAACATGAGGTTGCAACCTTAGGAAGGTTGTTCTAGATGCTAAAATGCATGGCTCATCCCAGCGGAAGTATCTTTTAATCATTCTGCTCCTCCCATACTAGGGGGCAGTCCCGGAATAACCAGCACATGCCTCCCTTCTGATTTTTCTTTATATTCTAATTCTTTCCTCGCTGCCCACGTGTTTTAACTGCCGCATTCATGGTGTGTCATTCTTTTGAATAAAACTCCTTTGAGGCTGCCATGTATTTAAACTGTGGGCTTGCCTTCCATACGACGTATTAATTTTACAGTTTTGAAGATTTATAGGTAACTTACATAAGGGCCTTTACGGAGTTCAAGAGCAACGTCGTTAGTTTCCGCCAACTTCAAGCTTTGAATAAGCTCCCCATGCCCGGAAAGATTTTTCCCTTCTTTTCTCTAAGTTTCCAGCAGCCTTGAAGCCAGAGGGCATTGCTTTGGGTGTCTCTCTCCAATACAAATGCATTCACACATGTTGCGCGCACGCGCGTCTGTGTATCTCCTTCCTCTCTGACCCCACCCTACCCCTAGCCCAGTTTTTGCCTTGTCCTTATTTGGGATTGCTGGTCTCTATTCAAAAAAGAATCATCTGGAAGTCCAACTGTAACTATGACCCTCAAATTGCCTGCCCCATGGCTTCCCATCATCCCGAACACAAGCCGAGCCAGGCTCAGACAGACCACTTTTGACACCGGAGACAACTTCCCTCTGGGCTTTCCTCCCCTAGTCTGGTCACTAGTTTCTGGTTTCCCTTGGTCCCTGTGTCCTTGTAAGTGCCCCATCCACCCTGAGTTCTGATACCACTAGAGATATTTGTGTATTGACTTTAGAAGAAAGGAAGGGATGTATGACATAAGGTTTAAAACAGTCACTAGTCATAGCAGGCAGGGCAGCTTGGGTACAGACACCATGGCGAGGGTGAGACTGGTAAAGGAGGTGAGGGGCCTTGAACCAGTACAGCAGAAGTCAGGCAGGACCAGGAATGGAACCACTGGTGTCTCCCAAGACCATCTCTATGCTTAGGTTCAATCAAGAGTCATAGACTGAACTAGAAAACTGAGACCCACAGGAGGGTTTGCGGCACCATTTTCCCAGAATCCCAAGGGCCATAGGTGCCTCATGGGACACCATCAGAGCGTGAAATAAAGGCACCTGAGACCGGCCTCCATGCCGCGACCACAGAGGTGGGTATATTTGCCTGCCTGACACCCACACTGGACCTGAAAGAACCAAAGACCAAAGCTGTAGGTAGAGCTAGCCACAAAATGTAAAATTCTGTTTCCTGCAAAGTTAGTTCTAGGAATTTGGGATTGGAGGTTTGGAGGTTAGTCTGTGGTTTGTGTTCTTAAGGGCTCAAGTGTGCAAAGGATAATTACCATCATATCCTAATACACAATACACAATCACTGTACTCTACTACTACGGGGGTGACATGTGTGAGACTGTACACATGTGGAGGTCGGAGCAGAGCTTTCGGCAATTGGCTCTCCCTTTTGACAATGGATTCCAGAGATCAAACTCAGATTTTTTAGGCTTGCAGAGCAAGCACTTTCACCCACTGAAAACCATCTTACTAGCATGAGAACAATTTTTTAAAAATGAAATTAATACCCATGTTGGGCTCCCATCATTTGCTAACTGTAAACTCTAGGTGTAGGTGATTCGAAACTCTGGGCAGGGGTCAAGTCCTTAAACACAGCACTGAAGAGCAATTAATTGCTCTGACTTGATGGAATGCGGCTTTAAATAGCACTTGGAGACGGCCTCCTTGTGAACCATCTCAGAAAATCAAACTGTCAAGCGGAATGCGTGGAAAAATGTGCAGCTGAAGAATCTGCAATATCCCAGTCCAGGGGCCTTTTCTGGGAACTCTCAAGCGAGAGTCCTGAAGGACAGCTTCCTTTTCCAAGTCTTACATTTGAATAATGCCTGCCCCTTAGGTGACATATTACGACGCCAAAGATCTTCCTTGTCTCTGATTCTATGTGATCCTACAACCCCAAAGAGTAGCGGGCCAGGCTTCAACCCTACCAAGCGTTAGTCTGTGCCAAGGACCGGCAAACCAACGCCTTCTAAGATAGACAAAAAATGCACAGAGAATTGCTCAAAGAGTTAACCAACTTAGGGTAAGCAACCAATAAGAGGCAGAATCTAAGGTAAAGCCAGGATGAAAATCAGACCCTCCTGTGAGCACCGAGATTACAGCACGCTCACCTGAGCCATCAAGGCTAACACAGGCCAATAGCTTTGAATATTCACCCACCAAACAATATGTAAAATAGACACCAGGGCTTGGCAAACTTATCTATAAAGAGATATAAAAAATATCTTGTCGTGTGACAACTATTCGGTCTCTGCCCAATCTGCCATGGTAGCACAAAAGTAGCCACAGACAAAACATAAACAAAAAAACATGACTGTTTTCTAATAAAACTTTATTTACAAAAAAGCAATCATGGGGTCAAGTTTGGCCTGTGTGCTATATAGTTCGTCAGCTTCTGTTATAAGCCAGTGCTGGGCAGAAAGCTGGGGAGACACCTCCTCCTCACCCCTGCTGATTCCTTCTCTGTAGAGTGAACCCCTCTGAGCATCGCTGTGGTACTTCTCTCCACCCTGGGATGAGTTTAGAAAGAAAATCTACCCACGTATAGCCTGCAAGTTCTTCCTCTCCCTTTCTATTTGTTGTGGCTGGAGAGGGGACATACACCCTTCTCTGCCTCTCCAGAGACCAACTGAGCCCCACAGAGCAGGAACACTGAGCCCCACAGAGCAGGAAGGCCGGCCCCACTATGGCTCTGAGTAACTAAGTCTGTGTGGTAACAAGGTTGACTATAAAAGCCCTCTTGTCTAGTTTCCAAGGTAACAGAGTGATGTCTTAACTGCCGTCCCCTTCATGTTCGCTGGCTGTCTTAGTTTGGAACTTGAGCAAGGATGGGGAGCTCCTCAGTAGGTCCTTCAGAGGTCCCTGCCTTGACACTGTAATCAGCCTTTGATTAAGTTAGCAAAGGCAAGGCTCTCAGCTTACCTCTGTGGCTCAGTGCAATGCATATACCACGAGGTCTCCCCTTGTCCCAGGGAGCCGGCCCTCACCGCCGAGCTGGAGCAGATGCCGAGTCGGTAGGCTGGAGAGTCTGTGACTGTGGTTTCCCAGTAATGCTGGCCACAGGCAGGCAGCTCCTCACCCAGCACTGAGGGGATCCTGTAAGCAAAGTTGCTCAGATGAAGCAGATCACAGGAATCACCACCCTTTACCACATGAGCATCAACCATACATGCCCTTGAGACAGGAGTCTATCTTCAGAAACTGCTGGCTACTGACTAAAGAAGCATCTGTTCCTTATGCTCCTAACCCTGGCCAGACCGCCCCAGGATCCACCAACCTCCAACCTCCAGCATGCGTTTGACGTATGTCTACTGTCTTACAGCAGGCACACGTGGTTCCCTCTCTCTCTCTCTCTCTCTCTCTCTCTCTCTCTCTCTCTCTCTTTCTAAGATTTATGTATATGAGTACTCTGTCTGCATGTACCTCTGCATGCCAGAAGAGGGCATCAGATCCCATTGTAGATGGTTGTGAGCCAACATGTGACCATGTGGTTGCTGGGAATTGAACTCAGGACCTCTGGAAGAACAGCCAGTGCTCTTAACCACTGAGCCATCTCTCCAGCCCACACTGTGTCTCTTAAAGGGTCTAGGAACCAGGCAATGACCAGTGTGATGACAGGAAGGTTACAAAATGCCATAACCTCTGCTCTTAGGGAAATGAAGGAACATAACAGAGGCAGGGGGAGAACACGGCTTACAAAGTTGTCTTCTCCCCAGATCTACACAAATAAAGATAGAATCTCCAAAACTTTTCACATTTTGGATTCTTGACATACAGGCTCACTGTAGCTCAGGTTGGCCTCAGACCCTGTGATCCACCTGCCTCAGCCTCCTGAATGCTGGGATTACAGGTGTGCACAAGTTCAGCCTTTCAAGCCTTCTAGAGCTGAACCCCAGTTATGTGCTGAAATCCTCCATGACAGTGACCCCATGGAGCAGAGCATTTAAATGTCAAGCCAGCTGGGAAGGCAGAGAGATCAGCACTTCACAGTCTTCATGACTGCAGGTGCCTCTGGGAGGTGAGCTCAAGGGCTCTTTCTGCCTGACCTGTGTTGATAAAGAGCACAGTGAAATCAGCCCGGGCACTTGCAACCGTGAACAAGTGACCTTGTTCGCCAGGGTTGCTCAGTTTTTTTTCTGGAAAACGGCTGAGACAGCAAGGAGGCATTTCTAACTTCATAGAGTTAATATTCAATCAGCACTCTCCCCTCGAACAGATGAGAAAATGATTAATGCATGCAAATGCATTTCACCTGCTCGTGCCTTTACCCAATAGCTTCATCTCATAGAGGTGACAACTGACAAGCCCTCACTCCTTGGAGCCAGGCCAGGCTTTCGGGTATTTATGAGCTAATTTTCATACTACTAATAAATAAACAAAATCCTATAAAATACATCCCAGTTTCCATCAGAGAGCATCTCTTGCAACTCTGAGAGTCTACATTTTTTTATTATTCTTTTTTTTTTTGGTTTTCGAGACAGGGTTTCTCATTGTAACTCTGGCTGTCCTAGAACTCACTCTGTAGACCAGGCTGGCCTCGAACTCACAGAGACCACCTGCCTCTGCCTCCCGAGCGCTGGGATTAAAGGCGAGCGTCACCACCACCTGGCCAGAGATAATATTTTAAAGCGGCCACTGTTTCAGCCCAAACCATCTGTGCTTAGAGTCACAATAAAAACATTGACACTTGCTCCCAGTTGTGCCGCTCCACACCTCCCAGTGAGCGGTGCCTGATGCTCATATAATTCATATTCGATCCATAACTGAGCAAGCTCATTAAACCAAGAATGCGCTCTGTCGATGAAGCTCCCCCCCCGACCCCGGGGAGGGGGGCACCGACGATTACACTGATCCTCTACTTCAGAGCTGCCAGCCTAGCTGAGCTTGTGTCCACTTACTCCGTCAGCCGCCTCCTCTCTGAGAAGCTGATCACCGTCCCGTCCCTGTTCGAGGAGATCTGGAGAGCTGGGTGAGCTGTTTCTCTCAGTAAGAGGAATCTGGTTCCTACGGCAGTTCAGAAAATGAGGTGACAACATTGTCACAACGCCACGCACTGGACCGACCCATACATTTCAAACCGTAGGCCCCCATTCTCCTGAAGTCAAAAGTCTTGGCTCAGGACTTCCAATCTACAGCTGAAACTCCACTTGAGGGCAGGCATTAGCGGGTGTCTTGGGTCGGTCACGCGCGCCTGCTGCTGCAAGTGGGTCCACATAGGTGGATTCCATCCTAGGCAAAGTGTGATCCTGGCAGCATCCGCATCGCCTGGAAATGCAGACCCTACCCTGCACCTACCGAATCTGAATGTCTGCCTGGACACGATGCTCAAAGATCTGAGTAGGAGTTAAAACTAGGGGTATATTAGGGTAGCCTATGGAGGGGCCAGCGATGGAAGGTGCAGGCAGTGCGCTGAGAGGGTGGGGAACGTTCCTGGATGGGTGGCCCTCCCATCTTTTCCTATGGCTCAAACAGGCCCTACCTCACAAACAGGGCCTAGCGCGGTGATTTAATGTGCCCCCTCCACCTTGTGCCATCTGTGGATCTAGGGTAAGGCAGCGTAACCGCCACCTTCCCAGTCCTCACTCCTCTTATTGAAAACTGCCAAACGTTTTCGGTTAGCATTCTCCAGAGGATTCTTCCCCCCACAACCCTGAATGTTACTGAACTGTTTTATCACTTATTTGAATTACTCATTTGTTTGCTTGCTCGTTGGACCGTTCATTTGACAAACATTAATTAGCACAGAAGCAGGATAAGACAGAACAAAATTGGAAAACTTATCACAGAGTTCAGAGGGTATCAGAATGAGAAAATCATTACACGCATCCCACGCCTACAGATTATAGTGCTCTGTGGGTGAATCACACAAGGCATCTGGGAAGATTTCTAAGACCACAGTGCTTCAGCCCATCTCCAGATCACACACATCCATTTCTCCAGGGCAAGGCCAGGGGATCGATATTTTAAGCACCTTGGGAACCTCTGAAGAACAGGAATAAAAGAAACACCTCACGCTGGATCAATCTCGGGACCTCACAACAAATCCCCTCCCTGACAGCAGGCTGGAACTTTCTGAAGTGGCCTCGGGTGTCTCTCATTGGCATAAGGAAAGGAATGCCTGGTCATCCTGGCTCTGCACTAAGCAGAAAGTACCTCTGGTGGAGATGAGGGCAGCTTCGCTCTGCTCGCTTGTCCCGAATGCATTGATGGCTCTCACGTAGAAGAAATAATTGGCGTTGGGTTGGAGGTTAACTTTCAGCTGCAGTCCTTTAATCCCAGAGAAAGATCTAAATAC